>VWZE01017325.1:370458-382006 GCA_013396675.1 Eubucco bourcierii | reverse complement strand
AAATAAAAATATATAATATATTATATATGAATATCATATATAATATATAGATATTTTATTATATATATATAATTTATATATTTTTAAAATACACACACACACACACAAACAGACAGGTCTACGGCTCTACAAAGATCAAGTTGTGGCATTCTATCAGATCAAGATTTAAAATAAATCTCCAGGAGGTTGTTTTCAAGTTATGACAAGAAAAATGCTTGGCCAGAGAGGTATAGCCTATATGAAATGATTGGCATCTTATCAAGACAAGAAGAGAAAGAAGCCGGATGATTGGCGACTTAATCAGGGGGAAAAAGAAGAACAGAGAAAAAGAACAAATCAAGTGCCTAAACAGCTATGTGTTGGTTCCTGTGGTTGTCAAAAGTGGCCTGCAGCAGGCAGTGGCAGGAGGGCTTACACTGAAGCTTGTCTACAAAGTGGATGAAACTATTCAGTGTTCCTTTACATCAATAGCACATGGATCCTGAATGTATCTGATCACATTTGGAATTGCATGATTCTGTATGGTGTTGTCTGCAGGTCACCATGGCAGCCACAAGAACACATCCAACAGCATATCATGGATGTGTGGCTTAACTGTGCTTTGCTACTGAAAAACTCATAGAGGTTTAGCACAAAGTCTCCAGACTTATCTGAAAGCTAAAAAAAAATCCCACAAAATAAAATGAATAAAGTCCTTGCACAGTATTTTATCTTTAGCCTCTGCTCGCTGTTTTAATCAATGTTCATTTCACATTAAGCCCAAGCTGAACAATCATAATATTTTAGTAGCAGCATTCTTTAGTTATTGTTACAGTGTGCCCCTGTCTTTTATTCAAAATGTTATTATTACTTCAAATATCTACATGAAGCAAAAACTATGCAAACTCATGACATTCAACAAGGCCAAGTGTAAGGTCCTGCACCTGGGTAGGCACAATCCCAAGCACAAATCCAGGCTCAGCGGTGAATGGCTGAGAGCAGCCCTAAGGAAAAGGACCTGGGGTTCTGGGTTGATGAAAAGCTCAACATGAGCCTGCAGTGTGAGTGTAGCCCAGAGAGCAACCATGTCCTGGGCTGCAGCAAAAGCAGTGTGGCCAGCAGGGCAAGGGAGGGGATTTTGCCCATTTACTCTGCTCTTGTCAGACCCCACCTGGAGTACTGTGTGCAGTTCTGGAGCCCCCAGCACAGGAAGGACATGGAAGTGTTGGAGCAGGTCCAGAGGAGGATCACAAAGGTGATCAGAGGGCTGCAGCAGTTCTGCTATGAGGACAGGCTGAGAGAGTTGGGGCTCTTCAGCCTGGAGAAGAGAAGGCTTTGAGGAGACCTTAGAGTAGCCTTCCAGTATCTGAAGGGGGCCTACAGGAAGGCTGAGGAGGGATTATTGACAAGGTCTTGCAATGACAGGACGAAGGGCAATGGGTTTGAACTGGCAAAGAGAAGATTTAAACTGGATGTTAGGAGGAAGTTCTTTGCAGTGAGGGTGGTGAGACACTGGCACAGGTTTCCCAGGGAGGTTGTGGCTGCCTCCCTCCCTGGAGATATTCAAGGCCAGGTTGGATGAGATCTTGAGTGACCTGTACTAGTGGGAGGTGTCCCTGCCTATGGCAGGGGGTTGGAACTAGATGATCTTTGAGGTCCCTTCCAACCTGACCATTCTATGATTAACTTCTGAAGAACTGAGGAATGGTGGGTTAGATGTTTGATTGTCAAATCAGCTTTACAGCCACTAGTACTTAAAAGTACTGCTTGGTCTGTTCACAAAAAACCCTGCCCATAGACTACTTGTATTGATCCACAGAGTGCAGTAGGTCAACAGAGAAACTGAAAAAAATGCCTTAAACATATAATATTTCTTTTTCCACTTGAAATGGGGGCTAGGGGAATAACGGCATGCTTGGAAGGAAATCCTAGTAAGATAGAGACCCATATCTTGTACAATATTTTGGCTCCTGCTAAGCCTTATTAGGGCAAATCTAAATATATTTCCAAGTAATTTGAAATCCTCTATCACACTGCAGCATTACTCACTCTTGCGTTTTATATGCCAGAAAGATAAACCTTAATGTCTAGGAAAATTATTTCTGGAACTGCATATTGCATATTTTCACTAGAATTCATATCATAAGCTTTGACACAGAGATAACTAAGCGATTACTTGTCAACCTCTTCTCATTTCATCAGTCTTAAAAGATAGGATAAAAGCTTTTCATGTGCAACAACAGGCAAGGTATTAGTCCTGCAGAGTTATCAAAACTGTGGAACTAAGTATCAGACAAGCCCAATTTAAAATGATGAAACACTTTGGAATTCTAAAACAATTAGGCTGATTTACAGCACATGGACTGATACACCGTAGGTTTGAATCTCTTTTTATTTTGCTTTTTAAAAGCAGACATTTTTTTCACACTAGTCATAAATTAATACAATTAAGATTTATTTGAGGGGGTTTTGCTTCATTTTTTTTTTGCCCCTGAATATTATTCAAAAGCAACTATTACATGTCCCAGACATGCTTGTGGAAGATTCATATTTTACCTGGGAAGAAGATATACACACAAGTGAGTTACAGACCTAGGAAAGGCAAACCATAGCTATAGCTGAAGAACAGGAAAAAAATCTCCTTTTTCTGTGGTTTTTCAGTGATGCTGTGCTACAGATTTACTCAGTTTTCATTGCTAGGTGCATCATTTCTGCTTGTAAATCAAGGACACTGGGGTGCTATGAAGATTAGTCAGGTGAGGCATGCAGTTTTCTCCTCTACTGCGCAGGATGGTTGTTTCCAGAAAAAAAGACACACGTCTACTTCTGATTCCACTGAGGCTGAGATTGAAAGTAAAACTGACACCAGCAATGCAACTCTGCTTCATCATGGTACTAAAAAGTCATTATCTGTGTTTCGATATCCACCTGATTATTACCTGTGTTCTAAGACAAATAGAAGCCTGGAGAAACTCTTCTTTCAATTACCACAAGACAATGCCAGTGATGGCATTGATATTGCCCAAAACTACTCTGAAGAACACTTTGGCTCCTTTTTAACAGAACACTGGAATTTACAAGATAACACATAAAACAAAAAGGTACAGAGTGTCCACAACACTCTTCTTAGGTTTTAACTTTTGCAAAACACATGCAATGGCTTTTAAAATGAAAGTTCTGTTTCTCTATACTTAAAGAGTATTAATATTTTAATATGACTGCATCTGTGAATGAAGACATTCAAAAAACCATTATGTTCTCAACTTAGGTTAATAATAAGGCTATTTTTCCACCCACTCTCTGGCACAGCTGTAATGTTCTTGGCCTCAAGTGGGACGCAGTGTGGATCATGGATTAGCAAGATGGATGATATAAAACATACAGTGCCAGTTCATGTAAAATATTACTAGATTGGAAATGACTGTTTACTGTCTCAGTGATTACATGACCACTTTTTTTCTGTCCAAGGAACATACAGTATGTGGTGCTCTCCTATGCCAATAAAGCTTAGTGCATAGCACCTGGGTAATGACAAATTAATTTTTGAGCTAAGCCTGGTGCAGGGGTCAGCCAAATTCTTAGGCAGAGTTTATCCGCTGTACTATTTCACATGACGGAAAATGCATCCCTCCCATTCACCAGTGTTAGCACAGAAGAGAGGTTACACAACAGAAAATAAATAAAATGGGTGGACCAAAAATGTTTTTGTAAAAAAAGAAGTTTACAATATGATAATAAAACATTTAATCTTAGACGAGGGGGGAGTTGGAAACAGCACCGCATGGTCAATTTCCAAATAAAATTGGACAAAACATTTAGGAATGCACAAACAGAACAAGTGTGGATTTGGCAGGCAAAAAAGCTGGATGAATTAGCAGGTCTTTTTCCAGTTAGGTTAGATTGCCAAACCTGAGACCTTTGCATCCTGGAACATGAGATCTCTTGCCTGATCTTAGGACCCACCTCTCTTTACCAGCGCCACAGAGACACAGTCATGAGCAGCCAAGGACACTGAGCCCTGCCTCTCAGCACATTCAGGTACCAACGTACCTCAAATCCAGAAAACCATGTGAGTCCAAGTTTTATATCCTGTCTAAACATAAAACTTCTTTTACCACAAAGTCAACACAAGATGTTTAAATTCCAAGTGTTCAGCAATTCCCATTACTTGGACTACAGGCCACTGCCAAAAGATCAGCAATACTTCATAGTTGAAACATGTTTTCTTTAATAATTTCAGTGAGAGAGCACTTCCACATGAGAGAGAAACAGAAGTGCTTCAAAATGACAAACTAATTTCCTGTCCCTAAGCAAAGTTTTTTCTGAAAGAGTTGTTTGCACAATCCACATACCTCCATTTTCATGTAAAGAGTTTACTGATTCAGTAAAACATATAAACAGGCTTATTTCATTATTCTCCCAGCTGCAGATGATCTGTATTCACTGAGCAATCTATTTCCCCCACCTCCTCTCCCCAATATTTTCATTGGAATTAATCTTAACGTTTACTCCTTCCCTCCCAAGCTAACATCTAGGCACTCTGAAATGCACTTTAGCTACTTCAATAAGTAAGTTGAGCAATTTTTTGGTTTTCTTAACAACATAGGTCATAAGTGGATGATCACTTTACATGCCCTGGATGACAGAAAAGACATTAAGTACTAGAATTTTTCCTGTTTGAGTAGCCCAGTGAGAGCAAGCCAAGTTTGCTTCAAGTTGTCATTTCCAGCGCGTCAGACTTTCCATAAGCAGCGCTTCCCAGAGTCAGGTCATCTGAGCCTCGGCCCCGTGCACCCCAGCCATTTTATTCAGGGCGTTGCTCCAACATTGTGAGCAACTACCCAGACTCTGAAAGTCTGCTCCTTTGACTCAGTTTGTCAAGTGTAGGAGAAATACTGTTAGATGAGGGAAAAAAAAAAAAGGGAAAGTAGGCACATTCCCTTCTCCTACTCACTCTCCAATGATCTTTGTGCTATTTTCTTTTAAATCTTACTTAAAATTTCAGCCCATTACTGTAAGATCAGCAAGAACAGCTCACTGCTTCAATGAAGATGCACAAAGCCCTTTTTGTTGAGGACATGGATCCAAAACTTTGGCATCTGGGCTGTGCGGTTTTCAATCCTCCTTGTTCATCTATGCTGTCAGTGTTTCAGGACAAAGATCATTTTACCAATCTGTCTGTACAGCATATTGTACAATCTGCTGTGTGCATCTGCAATACAAACAGCAAATGGTAACAAGAGCATGTGGACAAGACTGGAGATTCAGATTTTGGGTCTCTTTGTTATTTGTGGTGCCTGGGTCCTGATCCTCAGTGAGGGTGGTTGCACTCCTGGCTTGTTGCAGACACGATGTACCATGGGCACTCTCCATGGAATCTAAATGCTGTATATTGCCTATAAAACTATCCCAAAAGGGTTTCCCCCCCACCTTCCTCCTATTTTGGGGGAGTAATTCAAAAGTTAAAATCATGAAATCATGAAAAAGCTAAAGTCATAAAATCATACAAATGGAACTGAGATATCAAATTACATTTGGTAATATCCTCCTTAAATACAAAACAAAGCCATGAAACTTACAAAGAAGGAAGAACAATTTGTGCCAGATGATACCTAAAGAATATTGAACCATAAATGCTACATACAAATGTATAAAAAAAGAGTAGGATTTTAAATAGATGGTTCCCCAAAATCACTTCTGACTGCAACAGTAATAATGTTTCTTATCCTTGCTAAATATTTGTCCTTTTTTCATTTTAATATAGCAAGCACTTCTGATATTTGCTGTACAGAACATCACACTCCTGCTCCTTGCAGCACAGATTGCTAGTCTTCTGCTTTACATGCTGATTTCTCTTTTGTAAACTGAGACCTTGAATATTTTCATTGGGGAAAAAGGAGATCGACGATTTTTTAAGTGAGCTAAACAATTCTGTGTAATGAACATCAGTTGACATGGGCAATTACTCTTTCTTTTCCCCTAAAAACCCCTAAACCACAAAAACAAAGAGGAGATTGTAACTCCTCTGAATGGCATGTGCCTTACTGATTGTACCAGAATGTCGAGTGCATGCATAAACAACGGGGGGGTGAAGTTGAGGAGTGACATGCGGGATCATTAAAATGTAAGATGCGTAGGTGAATAAAAACTTTTGCTATTTCATTTGGCCAACAACAAAGAAAGTTGCTGTAGAAACTATTCCACTGTTTCCCAATTTCCATGAGAGAGGGGTTCAAAATCTTTTTTTTTTTTTTTCCTCCTCTTCATTTTTATTGCTGAATGGAGAATAAAAGATGGTTTGTTTTTTTTTTTTTGCTAGATTTCATGTATTCACTTTTTAAAGAATAGATATGAAAGAGAAAGGAAATAATAGCAAAGATAAAGGAGATGTATACTTCAACACCATTTTGACATTCAAACATATTCCATAAAAATATCCAACACATCACATATTCTGCTTAATGGTTAAAAACATAAGAGCAATGTAGAAAACTGGATATCTTTATCACTGGCTTTAAGCATGTCTCTGGCTATATCTCTGTGTTTTCATGTGTCTGAGTTTTCCATTTATATAATGTGAATATGTTAAGACAGCTTATTTGCATTTCTGCTTTTATGTAGGAAGTCACACAAAATACCTTCCTGGATTTTACTGTGGCATCTCTGAATAACGTGAGACTGAGAATCCTGCATTGATAACAGCACTGAAAATACCACCAGGATTATTCAGTGAAATCCTTCTGCCACCACAATCAGTTACCATTCTTATTAGTGGAGGGCTCTGAAGCCCTAGAGCAGATCACCCTTCTTCTTGTACACCCAGACTTGAGCTCAGGCTGCCCTTCTCCATTGCTGGTGCATCCATTATAGCTGCACTCTAACTAGGAAAGACACTTGTGCTGAAATCACACGTTCACATTAGACGCTTGGAAAACCATCTGTAAGAGGAATCTCCAGAAACAGTTTTCTCAAGTAATTTCTTCAAGTTGCTCTGGGCAACCTGGTCTAGTTGAGGATGCCCCTTGCTGACTGCAGGGGGGTTTGGACTAGATGACCTTCAGAGGTCCCTTCAAACCTGGACCATACTATGAGTCTATGATTATGCAGTGTGTACTCAGGCCAATAACCTCTTTCTAGCTTCAAGTCTATCCCTGTTCAGCAAAGCAGGGAAGAACATGCTTTAACTTTAATCACTTGCTGAAGTGATCAGGACTGCATGCTTAGTTGAACAGGGGTCTTTATAAGCCAAATATTATTCTTAGTAATAAGGAGACCTGGCAATACACTAGATGGAGCATTTGATAGTAAGTAACATTAATTTAATTAAATCCTCTTACAGCATACACTCTCCAGCTAATGCAGTTTACAGTGAAATTTTCTCCAGCACTCATTTAAATATAATTGCTGCACTTATCTTGTCATGAGGAAATTTCTGAAGGTTACTTGTGCTGTGCATGTGTAAACCTACAAGCTACGCTGACCTTTAGTTGTGAGATTTTTATTTTTTTTAGCTACTTAAACTGCAGCATCTAAATAAGGATGATAATAATAATTATAATAATAATTCCTTACTTTCACACAGCATCTTTAACTCAATATATACCCAAGTGAGAACTAACAAGCAACAAAGCACAGAAAGGCATTGCATGCTAACGGGTCAGGACTGGATAGAAAAGCTAACACTGTTAGAAACATAAAGGCTGGAAGATAACACACACAGAAACCAGAATTTTGAGTGTTTTTCTCAATTACTCTGAAAAACATAAAGGAGTACTCTATGGAGATAATTTCATAACTATCTTTCAAATATAAACTGGCATTATTAACAGTTGTGGGGCACTGCAGCATCTCACTGTGTTGTGAGAAGAGATTTACAATCCACTGACCTAATTGTCTAGTTCAGGCACTTTCCTATAGGTAATATATAACAGTGATATACTGCAAAGCAGCCTACATCATTTATCAAACTGGAAATGGGGTGGTGTCAGTCAAAAGAAACTCCCCAAAACCCAAAAAAACTCAAACTTAAAGTAAAACTTCAGTGTTCACAACTATCCACAAATCTGATGCCTCCAGAGTTTAATGAGATTGAGACAGGTGCAGAGATAGGATGAGAAACCTGCTGAGCGTGATGGAAACAAGCATTTTGGAAAGCCTCACCTTTACACAGTGGACATTTCAGACCCTTGTCTATAGTAAACTCTCCTCTACATCTCTATTGTAGGTTCTTTTTCTTGTCTTCTCTTTCATACAACAATTACAAGCATCTCAAAGATCTGCTCCATTTTCCCCTTTAAAAACAGGGAAGAAACAGTACATATTGAACTGCTCAGGCAGAGTGCAAGCAACCAATCCACACAAAAGTGTCGAGGGCCATGGCAGGTGAGAAATGCCAAACCTAAAGGAGAAAAAACAAATTTTCAGGCCACTCAACGTCTGCCCAGGACTCACCATTGCAGAAGGAAACCCAGCTTCTCAGTTTTTACTAGGTGGATGCTTGCAAGGGTGAGACATTTTTGACATAATATCTATTTGGCCATCAAGACTTGACAAGGTATTATTTTAGTTTTCTTTTAGGAACTAGTAAACAAAAGAGGGAACCAATGATCTCTCTCTTCCCTTCTCTTCCCCCCTCCTGCTCAAACTCAGACGCTTGTCACATTAAGAAACATCAAGTGATTTTGTTCAGCCCTTATGGCACACAATAGCAGACGTTCAAGGGAGAACGTGGGACTGTGAAGCATTTAAAAACTCTTAAATAAAATGTGGGCTACAGGAGGCTCTCATTCAGAAGTAACATTTTCCCTTCCACAGAGAGTTCCCCCACGCTCCAGTGAAGTGAATTAAAATTGACACTGAGAAAAATCTAATTGAGCCAGAGACAACACAACACTTTTCACTATAGAAACTGAGGCCTCAGCGGAATTACTCGGGTTAATATAGTCCATTTTAAATCCACAATGATTTTTATATCCCATGATCTGCAAATAATAAAGGACGTCTGTTGTTTAATAGTCATTCTTTTAATTAGGAGAGGCATAGGAAGAGTGGAAGTTGATGACTATGGGTCTGCTTCACACTCCTTTTCTAACTGCAGTCCTCGTCAGATCCAATTAATACATAAACAAAGTAAAGCAGATCTCACCTGGGCAGTGTTAACATAACGAAATCTTTGTGTCAGCCTGCTGAGGAATTCAAGCGCTGGGAACGAAGGGAGCGGATTTGATTTAGGCAACACAACAACAGCACAGAGAGGATATCATTCTCTGCATGATCAAAGTCACTCGAAAATTTTGGGAAAAGTGCCCCCAGACATCTGTATCTCACTTCTTCCACCTGGTAAAAATTGATTGATGATATTTGTCTCTCTTTGCAAAACATTGGGAGATCTATGTCTGAAGCAACGACGCTGCTCCTTGCGGTGCCATGTTCGTTCTTGCACCTCAAAAGCTGAATTTATATTAATCTACTGCCTATTGTGGTCCAGCTCCCTAAAACTGCAGTTGAAAGCACGGCATCTTGAGCTACTAGGACAGTTTAATTATTGTTTGAAACATAAATTTTACAAACTCAGTTAGGCGAATAATAGATGTGGTGTATTAGAAAACACCTTCCACCTCTTTACGGTTTGCCTTATTCTTTTAAAAGAACGCATGACTCCTATGTAGTAGTTATTTTAAATTAAAACCACAAGGTAGTAGACATTGAAGTTTTTTCTTCCACAAATAATAATGAATTTATGCACCACCGAGTTTAATTTGCAGAGTGAAAGTCTAACGTCCCACTTAAAACTGCATACTCATGGGCATAGATTAGACAGTAATTAGGTTCGGTGAAAACCTGCAAAAAATCCACTGGAAACATTGAAATTTAATTTATTCACTGGTTTGTCTCAGAGTGTTTTTATAAGCAATTAGAAAGACACAGATTCCTCAAAATGCCTTCTTTCTAGAGACAGATGCATCAGGAGATTTACAGCCTTCCGCCCATAGCTCACTGGCTTGAGTTAAGCTCACACTAGGCTCAGAAGCCACAACCAGACTGGATCCTTAGGGAGTTATATGCTATACTTTTCAAATATGCTGATGGTTGCAGTGCACTATGAAACTAATGTCCAAAAAAGAAAAAAAAAAAAAAAAAAGGAATACTACAATTGGCATGGCATATCCTTTCCTAGCATTTGTACCACAGAACACTGACACTGAGCAGACTGCAGGTTCTACCAGACCCAAAGCATGCACAGTATTGTCCTCTGACTACTCTTCTCCAGCAGAAAATACAGAGTGACAAGGTCCAATGCAAAGAACGTGGAAGTAATGAACTAGTAGCTAATTTACACTGCAAATGCCACACACCTATTAATTTCTTAACATACTTTGAAATTATAGAACAAGGCACCCTACACCCTCTTTCAGAGTTTTCCTGGGGTTTAAATTTCATGTTAAGAACGAGCCAAACTGATGAGATATCTATGCTAAAACATTTCATATGGTCTTTAGGTTTTTACTGGGACCCATTGTTCTAACACTTACACGTCTCTCGCGTCACCCCAGCAGTGACAGCAATTTTTACTGCCTTGGAGTCTCCTGTTATCCTTAAAGGAGCAAAACTTCCTACACTGTGGGTTTTAATTTCAAGTTTTTATTTATTTGTGCATATTTGTGCACACAAGCTTATGTGTGATTTTATTGGGGTGACAGGAGCAGAAGATGAAAGCAATAAATCGCTGTTCTTGCAGTGGAAATGAAAGACTTGAAAGCTGCAGTGCAGCTGAAGTATGTGCTCATAAGGCTACTCCCCAATTACACTTCATTTTTGACATTGCTCAGTTGTCAACTGCTTTCCTCCTTTGAGCTACGTGCCAAAGCATGTGAAGATTTCAGACAGGTTCTCAAATTCTTTGCAAAACCTCCTCCTATGTTACAAGCAAATGATTCAAACATTAGAAGTGAGTAAGAAACGCTATATAATAAGAGAAGGGTTGTGTTTGGCTTTTTTCTTTAGTGATTGTTCTTTAAGAAAAACACATCATTTTTTATGTGGCAGGCAGATAAATATTGTATATTTATTCATTTAATAGAAAATTGGAAGAGGAAAGAATTTCAGTGCCACAACAACATCATAAAAAGATCGAAACTCATTGATGTGAGCTTTAATGTGCAACTGAAGAAATTGGATACCATAAATCTCAAACTGACAGTATCTGGCACTATTATAGAGGTATATATTTTAAATATAGGGACCAATCTTGAAAATACTTAAACATGCATGTGATTTTATGTCTGAGTATTATATCCACTGATTAATTCCTGTGTGCAAGTGCGTGCATGACTGGACTAAGATTTTTTTCATGCATTACAATTTTTGCCTTTAAGATGACAGATTCGAGAGACCAAGGTTTAGCACATTATTCAGGTTCAACAATGCAATTTGATTAGAATCATAGAATGGTAAGGTTGGAAGGGACCTCAAGGATCATCTAGTTCCAACACCCTGCCATAGGCAGGGACAGCTCCCACTAATACAGGGCACTCAAGGCCTCCTCCAACCTGGTCTTGAACACCTCCAG
>VWZE01017325.1:296392-364330 GCA_013396675.1 Eubucco bourcierii | reverse complement strand
CAAGGTCCTTTTCCTCAGGGCTGCTCTCCAGCCATTCACCATCCAGCCTGGATTAGTGCTTGGGATTGTGCCTACCCAGGTGCAGGACCTTACACTTGGCCTTGTTGAATTTCATGAGGTTGGCCTGGGCCCACCTCTCCAGCCTGTCCAGGTCCCTCTGGATGGATCCCTGCCCTCTAGCAAGTCGACTGTGCCACACAGCTTGGTGTCATCTGCAAACTTGCTGAGGGTGCACTCCATTCCTCTGTCCATGTCACTGACAAAGATGTTAAACAGCACTGGTGCCAGCACTGACCCCTGAGGGATGCCACTTGTCACTGGTCTTCAGGTGGCCATTGTGCCCTTGATCACCACTCTCTGGGTTCGAATATCCAGCCAATTCCTTATCCAGCGAGTGGTCCACCCATCAAGTCCACATTTTTCCAGTTTGGTGACCAGGATGTTATGTGGGACAGAGTCAAATGCCTTAATTTACCCTGTTTCTTCTGCAAATAGGCTAAGGTAAGGTAATAATGCATTGTACTATTAGATTATTAGAAGTGCATTGTATTATAGAATATATATATGTATTATTAGATTAATTAGATTATGAGCTAAGGTAATTATGCATTGTGCTCATGATATCTCATGTTATATTAAACTCTTATCTCTTTATCTCAGCCCTGAGTTTTCATGTGTTACTCTTTCCCTCACTTTTGTATTGGGGGTGCAGTCAGGTTAGCCCTTGCACTAAACCATTACAACAGGAACTTCAGAAATGAGGCTAAGGAAGGTTTTACATCATCTCATTCTTCAAGTACTAAACCAAAACCCGGAACTCAACCGCTCCAGCATCCTCCACTCTTCCTGTTTTGCAATCACAAACCCCTGCTCCTGTTATAGTATCTTCACAAACACTTCCCACTAGTTCTGCATCGTCTGGTTGGGTTTGATGTGATACTCTTTTGGTAATCAAGAGCCTGACTTTCTTGCCATAGTTAATAATGGGAATATACAGTGAGACTGATTTATGTGGGCAACAGGTTTGCATTCAAGTACGCAATGGGACGTTGTCCTCATCTGCCTCCTCTCATCAAAGAAATGTAAAAATACCAGGGGTCACCAGAAATCTCAGACCATCTTCATGCTGGACACAGATGAGCCACTGCCAGCTGTCCCCCCCATAGCCTTGGCACCTTGTGCTGTTTACAGGGTGAAACTATACTGGGACAGGGGAAATAGTCCTGTCACATCCTGACACACTATTTAAAAAAAAAAAAAAACTAATGGAAGAAAGCAAGAGAAAAGTTTCTACAGGAACTTTTCTTTCTGCTACTTCTGGAAGTCTGTTCTCTGCTCTTCAAGTGAAAAAAAGAAAGTCTGACTTAAGAAGTATTTTTTTTAATATTGGCCTGCTGTTTCTCAATCTTAAGCCTATGCTGTGCAGTCCCTGAGCTTAGTATTAATTGAAAGAGCTTATCTATCCCTGCCTTCAGTATGCACTTCAACATACTGCAGAAACTTCAATTGTATCCCATCACAACTTTTTCATTCTAAACCAAGGTACAGTCCTGTATTCTTCCTCAGCTTTCCCCCTTTTAGCTTTCTTGTAAGTCAATGCTTGAAGTCCTTTACAAGTTAACCTTCTTAGACCTTTCACCATAGCTTAACCCTTCCTGACTTCATACAAAAATCATGCTGTTCTTCTCTGGACCTCTGCTCTTTTCTATAGAACAGTACTAAATACTGGCAACTGTACTTTAAATACGATTAAAAAAAATATATCCCTCTTTAAGTGGCACAGTCTTTCCTTGAAAGCTACATTCAATGCTTCCATTTATACAGCTCCACATTTTCTGTGCCTTTTTGATGGCATGGACACAAAACATCATACCAGTCTTTTTATGACATGCACACTCCTTAAATCCTCTCCTGCTTTGTAATATTTGAAAAAGCCTACTCATTCAACATACGTGTTCACTCAAAACTCAGATTTCCTCCTCTTGCTCATGGTTCCTTTTGCCCAGCTGAATGTCTTTGTATTGGATTGTTTTCTCCAAGTTATCAGGTGGCTTCACCCCTGTTCAGTCCCTTCTGCATGATCCAAAAAGTTGGATAACAAGTTGGTGGTTCATTCTGTCAAAGCCATTTACATAGAGAGTGAAAAAGTATTGATCTCCAATAAGAGTTGCTGTTGCTCTCCAGTCATCATCCCCTCTCTTCCCCTGGCCCCTAACCTTTCTCCATTCTAATCTGCCCTCGATCATCTAACCAGCTCCTTTCTCCATTTGAAAATGGGCCCTTCTCTGCTTCACCAGCAACTGTATGTATTAGTCTCCTATGTGAGACTGCGTGAAATGCCCCTGGGAAATCCAGCTTGATTATATAAACAATTTCAGACCTGTCCACTGTAGGAGAAACTTCGTGAAAAATTTCAGCAGATTTGTTGAATAAGAATTACCTTTTATAAATATCTGCTCACAACTACAATAGATTTTATAATGCTACTTATAATCCATACTGAAAAAATAGAATTAAATTTTCTTAAGTTTTAAACAACCTAAAGTCAGAAAGGGGAAGGTAATAAAAACTCAACTTCACCATTTGCTCTCCCTCCCCATTGTACTTGTACCTCATGGTTACATTTGACTTTTGCCAGCCTTTGTGGTGCGAAACTTTATACGGTGCACAAAACACCTGTTAAAAAGAAAAATTATGCAAGGCACTTTTTCATTCAGTGCATGCAAGACTTCAAGTTTGTGATTGTAACAGAATATCTCTCAGTGATAATCACTAAAATTTAGCCTCAATCAGACATTTATAATGACTGAAGTTTTAGTAGAATATATGGTCATGATGCAATTAAAAAAGTAAACGACATCTGTGTGGACCTGGGAGAGCATTCAAAATGTGAAGTAGGTCAAAATGTATAAAGAAACCCTGAGTTCTGGAGCACTGGTTGAAGGAAGCTTTTAAAGAGTATCTAAGATAGCTTTGCAAACCACAAAGCATTGAAAGTGCAATCAGCTTAGCAGTGATGCAAGAGCAGACAAGGAACAGTTGGTGTTTGGTGCCGATTAGAAGAGTCAGGATGGGTTTGTGTGACAAGCAGAGCACCACAGCTCTGCTCTTATGCAGGATTGTCCGAATTCCATTTTCTCCTCTGGCTACACAGGAAATGGAACACCCAGAGCAGGGACCTGCTGCTGGGCAGGAACCATCCCTCTTGCCTGCACCCTCCTGCCAAAATGGTCCCCAAACAAGCCGTATAACCTTTGTCTCCTATATGTCTTGCCCATCCTGTCTCTCCTGTATGCAGCAGATGAATGCCTCATTATAAGATTCCTCTGCTTGCTTCCCGGTAGACCTAAATTACCCTGTTAAATAGGATAATAATAACCATTGGTTTTTAACTACAGCACATCCTTGTTCACTGGGCAGCCTCACTCTAATCTGATAAAGGGTCTGTGAAAGGCTACAAGGAAACATGGAGTTAGTTGTTACACGGATGCCTCTGCTCTGCTCTCCACACTGTGATTCTAATGGTTGAAGAAGTAGGCTAAGGTTCACAAAGCTGATGGAGGAGTCCTTGATCCCTATGAGAATTAACATGCATTGAAACAGGAGAAAGGTATCAAACAAACATTCTGGATCTGGCCCAAGACTCTTCTGCTGCTTTTCAAAAGCAAAAGTAGCCCTGTGCCATCTGTTTACTTGAAGCACTCAGACTCCAAAACAAAAGCAACCAAGGAAATCTTTCTATGTTAGGAGAACAGTGGGAAAGAAGACAGATTCTTGGTGGCAGAGTATGCTGTCCTCTCATAGAACTCACTGTATTTGAGGTATTATAGAAGCCCTCTTAAACAATTACTCTGAGAAAAGTCATCTATCCACCCAGAATAAATTATAAAATGGAAGCAAGCTGGACTGTGAACTGAGCAGGTTGTTCTGTCTAGACTTTGGATCCCCTTAGCCCCTAGAAACTGCAAGTGCCATTTATTTCAGTGCTACAGGATTTCCTGTTTTGTTTTGTTTTGTTTTTTTTTCCATTTAGTTTACCTTATCAGGATTTCTCTTGTCTCAGAAAGAGGAAAAAGCCTTACAAAACAGCAGAGGATTAACACAAAGTCAAATTACTTTGCTGAGCTCTTTCACACATCCAAAGAGAACTGCAAACTCTGGAAAGTACAAGGAGTTTCCTACTAAAAGAGAATATTCCAGCCATCACCCATTGCAATCCAGGCATTCCCATGGTTACAAATTAAAAGAATACAAGCTTCAAAATTTGCACTAGCAGTTATATCTGGAGAAGTAAGATATATATATATTTTATCTATATAAAATATCTTATATACATAAATACTAATAAAAATATATAAGAGAGATATATATATTGCTGGAAATAGCAGCCACATATCTTTGGAAGTAAGATTGTTTTCCTCTAGCTTTCCAAAGTAAGTCAAATTTGGCCTTCTACCTGTTTCCTTCCTCCTCTTCCTCCAGCTTCAGCTTTGCAGAGCTGGGAAGCACTGCAAAAAGGAGGACGGACATGAACTAGGCCGTCTGTCGTTGGAGGGTATGAAAGACACTCTTAATGACAGCAGGAGAGAAAGAAGCAGCCTGTAGTTATTTTTGACAGAATCAGGAGAGACTCAGATTGCAGTTTCATAAACAGTTCATCAGAGAAAAATTCTGTCCAAACTGGAGAAGCCCCTTTGGCCAAGCTAACGGAAATACACAACCTCTGTCTGGTAAGAGAGAAGTCTTTTAAAAAGCCAAATGCCTTTCTTCAAAGAACAAAACCAAGTCAGCACCATCCCATGTGGTTCAGTAACACTAACTGGATGTTTGTCATTACAATGTACAGCTTGCAGAATATTAAAAGGAATTTTCTGAAGGATATCAGCTTATGAATGCTTTGCATGACACACAGCCACAATCAGGCAATGAAATGAGAACCTGACTTTTCTCAGTGTCACCTGGCCACAAGGTCCCCTTGTTACAATGTTCTGCAGAACTAGAAGTGATGCAGAGAAGAGGCAGTAGACAGGAAAATGCCAGGTTTTACCCCAATCTACCCACCTCAAATAAAATAAAAATGGTTGTTTTGTGTGGGAGAGAGCACAGAGTGAGCACAGAATTCAACCACACCTCCGAACAAAAAGTCAAAATCAGCTTCATCATTAAATGCCAATTAATTAGATAGCACAAATATTTCTCATGCATTGTGGTGACAAGACCATAAGACATTTTTTCAGGGCAATTTGTTTGTTTGCCTGTTTCTAACACTGCTGAGAATCTCTCACAGAGTATCCTTTGTGCTGCTGGATTAAGAAAATAACGACCATTCCTAGCCAAAAGATATCCACAAGACCATCAAACATCAATACCACCAACCATCAAGAGGTTCCTGTATCAAGTAAACTTGCTGGCAGACTAGCCAGGAGGAAGGGTAGAGCTATCATGGAGAAACTCTTCTTCAAAGATTCTGAGGGAAAAGCCAACCATCAGAGGAGCTTGCTGCTGTCTCAGGGAAATCATAGAATCACAGAATGGTAAGGTTGAAAGGGACCTCAAGGATCATCCAGTTCCAACCCCCTGCCATAGGCAGGGACACCTCCCACTAGTACAGGTCACTCAAGGCCTCATCCAATCTGGTCTTGAACACCTCCAGGGAGGGAGCATCCACAACCTCCCTGGGCAACCTGTGCCAGTGTCTCACCACACTCACTGTGTGAGTGTTCCTCCTAACATCCAGTTTAAATCTCCCCTCTGCCAGTTTAAACCCATTGCCCCTTGTCCTGTCATTGCAAGACCTTGTCAATAGTCCCTCTCCAGCCTTCCTGTAGGCCCCCTTCAGATACTGGAAGGCTACTCTAAGGTCTCCTCAAACTCTTCTCTTCTCCAGGCTGAAAAGCCCCAACTCTCAAACTCTGTCCTCATAGCAGAACTGCTGCAGTCCTCTGATCACCTTTGTCGCCCTCCTCTGGACCCGCTCCAACACTTCCATGTCCTTCCTGTGCTGGGGGCTCCAGAACTGCACACAGTACTCCAGGTTGGGTCTGACAAGAGCAGAGTAAAGGGGTAGAATCCCCTCCCTTGCCCTGCTAGCCACGCTGTTCCTGATGCAGCCCAGGACTTGGTTGGTTGTTTGGGCTGCATGTGCACACTGCAGGCTCATGTGGAGCTTTTCATCACCCCAGACCTCCAGGTCCTTTTCCTCAGGGCTGCTCTCACCCATTCACCATCCAGCCTGGATTAGCACTTGGGATTGTGCCTCCCCAGGTGCAGGACCTTACACTTGGCCTTGTTGAATTTCATGAGGTTGGCCTGGGCCCACCTCTCCAGCCTGTCCAGGTCCCTCTGGATGGATCCCTGCCCTCTAGCAAGTCGACTGTGCCACACAGCTTGGTGTCATCTGCAAACTTGCTGAGGGTGCACTGATTCCTCTGCCCATGTCACTGACAAAGATATTAAACAGCACTGGTCCCGGCAGTGACCCCTGAGGGACGCCACTTGGCACTGGTCTCTAATACAAATCTGAAGGTTATTCTGTCCTTCTTGAGGATTAATTTCATTTATTCATTAAAACATATAACGCCTGAGGTGATATAGAGGTATCATTTCTGCATGGACGAAAAGAGTCAAAGCAAAAAAAAAAAAAACCCCAACAAACTCAAATATCAATCACCTTTCAAAAGAACAGTGCCAATACAGGGACTGCAAGGGTTCATAATTAGTCAACAAGGATTTGCATGAACTGTGCTTAAGCCTCATGCCTTCTAGTAGCCTGTCAGACAGGTACAGTATAATGGAAAACACTACAGAAATGGGAATCAATGGTTTTCTTCTGTCTGACCACAGTATCATTCTCACTTCATTTACTGCTTAGTGGGAAGGCATTTCTGTGTCCTGGGGATCAGCTCTTTCTAAAAGGACGAGTCTCAAAGTTCAGCATTTTAGTGGTTTAAACTAAGTAGGAGTTTGCTCATCCATAGCAGCCTGGACTGCAGAAAATCCAGTTGCTTGACCTCTTAATGCTATCTTCTATCCTGCATTACAAGGAAAAGAAACTTGGTGAGGGCTCTGTGCTAACATGGCAGGGGGCTACATACTCCAATACACCAATCCTGTGAATGAAAGGAGTTGGAAGCATAACCACGTTGAAACACTCCAACCAAATTACCTTCTGCTTCTGAAGGAAAAGAGTATGGGGCCTTGTTTAGCAGCAAATCATGGTGAGATGAACTCCCTTCTTGCTGCTGGTGTGACACCAATGTAGCTAGTCTAACTAGAAGTGATATATCCACGTGATCCAAAATGAACTAGTATTACTCAATGCACAAAACTGCTTACATTACAGCAGCAAAGATGAGGCCCCGAGTCGATCCTCTGTCCCATAGCCAGGGCAAGGAGGACATGCTGAGCCTTGGCAGCACTTTGCACCCAAAGTTGTGCTGCATGCCTCACATAACAGCAGTCACCTCTCACTCAACTGGAAATCTTGAGTGCTGTTTTGCGCTGTTAGTGAGCTGCTAGCCCATAAAATAATTTTATGGTGTTCTCCATAGCACGTGTGCTTTGAAGGTTCTTAGAAGCAATGGCAGGAGTGCAGTAAGAATGACTAACTATATAGTAACCTTACAGCCAGGCACACATGCATACCTAGTTATGCCTTCAAGCTGCACTAATTATTTATAATGGTAGCAACACTTTTATGTACCAAACCTGAAGAGTAAATGAAAGTATACAGCTACTGAGGAAGAAAAATGCATTCTGTGAAACAAAGTCTTCTCTTTCAGTCTAGAGGTAAGCATGTGTTATACTTACATAGCTATAATACACAGAACTCTCACATGCCTAAATATGCATAGATGTACAGTAAAAGAAAGTAATATAGTTAAAGGTAAATATATGTATATAGAAAGAATGTATGAAGGAAAAATCAAACTTTTCTTTCAGGAAAATGCCCCCAAAAAATCAATCCTATAACATGACTGCAGAAAACAAATCAGAGTTTTGGAAAAAGGGTAGGGTGACTCTGTAATTTTTATTGCTTCTGGAGCAATGACGTAGGAAGAGTCCACTGCCATCATTTCTGCTCTTTTGTATACTTAAAATCATTCCCACCTGGGGTGCAAAGTAAGGAAACAAAAAGTAGTAATAGAAAACCGTACTTTTCACAAGTTAATCCTGGGAAAGTGACCACTCAGGTTTCCATGTTTCATGGCAATAATAATTTAAGCAGGAATGGCAATCTTTTGTTATTTTTGCACAGTTGGAAACCATGTTTCCAAATAACAGACATTTAAACTGCAGTTTAAGAAGAGGAGGAAGAGAGTAATCAATAGGTGTTCAGCAGTCCTCTCCTCTCAGGGTTGCTGCAGAGCTCAACACAGTACACTTCAAAACAGACAGCCTAGATGCAGACATCTCTGGTAACCCTGAAAGCAGGCAAGAGCATCAGAAAAATAACCAAACTGAAAGCAAGAGAACACAACTACTGTACCTTTACTTTGGGGAGGGTTCTGACTTCTGTCTCGGAGAACATTAATCTGGTAGACAGCTCCATAAGGCTCAAAAAGTTCTTTTAACTCTTTTTCCGACCACGAACGGGGAATCTGTCCAACAAACATCTTAATGGCATCTGGGTCTGGTTGGTCTGAATGATCCAAAGCTCCATTCATCTTGTTAGCTGTGCCGTTACTAGAAAGTGGAAAAGGAGATTAAAAAGAGAAGGCAAGTTAGAAGACTATGCCCTTTTCACGTGTACTAGATGCAGAAGATGAGGTCAATTGGCACAAAGCAGAAAAAAAAAATCGCTGTTTAATTAATAGCATAAGCATTAGGAACAAAAAACCAACACGATTACATTTTTCATTGAGTCTCGTTTTCTCTGCAGGCTGCTGCTTAATATCATTATATACAAAGAGAGCAGCACGACTCAAGCCAGGACTTTTGCATTTTGAAGCAGAGGATAGTTGCAAGTAAGTGCAGATTTCTCTCCATGGCTGTTGTAAACAGAACTGCAGTGAATTCTCAGTAAACTGTCTACTGGCAGAAATAAGGCAGTGTGCGTGTCAGTGTTTTGTAATAAAGTCACATGAAAGGAATATGAAACACTTGGCAACCTGTCAGATGACTAATGCAAGATGCCAGTGATGAATTTGCAGATTGTGTGAAGCATCCATGTGTGCATCAAATTAGTACGATATTGCCTAGAATGGAAAACACTCCAGCTATGTGGCTCTTTGCTGCCCGTTAGTTGCCTATGCTCTTTCAAAGGGAAAAGTAGTCTGGAGAAGCTCCAGTTTAAAGCACATTGCTTATTGCACCCTGGTATAAAAAAGAAGGGAGAAAAGAAAAGAAGAAAAAAGAAAATAAAAGAAGGGAGGAGGAAGAAGGGAGGAGGAAGAAGGGAGGAGGAAGAAGGGAGGAGGAAGAAGGGAGGAGGAAGAAGGATGAAGAAGAAAGAAGAAGGAAGAAGAAAGAAAGAGAAAAGAGAAAAAAGGAAAAAGAAAAAACAGAAGAGAAAAAAAAAAGAAGTGGTAAAATTGCCTTTTTTGTTTGCAAAAATGAAAATGCTGCTATGAGAAGTTTTTCTCCCTGCACAAAGACATCAAATTTTTGTGATTTTTTTCACACACTGTAAATCATTACCTATCTGATCTCCAAAGGTACATTTAAGATCAAAAGAGCCAGGAGAAAAGACCTTAGTCAAAAAAATAACCTGCTCTGTGAGACAAATGATATATTATAGTTTAGGAAGTATTGTACTCGTAATGAAAATAGGTAATTTTAAATATTGAATAAAAATAACCCCCTCCAAAAAAACCCCAAACAACCCACAAATGAATGTACAAAACTCTGCCAAACATTCTTATTGATAATTAAGGATGAAAATTTCAACTGATTACTTGGCTAGAGATTCTGTATGTCATGAAGGGTGGTTGTAGTCAGGAGGAGGTTGCTTTCTTCTCTCAGGCAAGCAGCACCAGAACAAGAGGACACAGTCTCAGGCTGTGCCAGGGGAAGTTTAGGCTGGAGGTGAGGAGAAAGTTCTTGACTGAGAGAGTCATTGGCTGCTGGAATGGGCTGCCCAGGGAGGTGGTGGAGTCACCGTCCCTGGAGGTGTTCAAGGCGGGTTTGGACGTGGCACTTGGTGCCATGGTCTGGTCTTGAGGGCTGTGGTAATGGGTTGGATCTTTGAGGTCTCTTCCAACCTTTGTGATACTGTCTGTGATGTTAATTTCTGGACACTTCAGTTCCAAGAAAAAACAGTAATGGGATATGACTTGTAGAGCACTGCCCCTATCTTTATACAGTGGAAAGAGGGAAAATCTCCTGTGTTCAGCAATGTTGAAAGCTGATCATTGCATAATTCAGGTATTTCAGAGCTCCTGCCAGTTTCAGAAAAGCTTGGCTTCAACTACAGTTTCTCCATTTGATGATTGTTCAGGAAAGAATGCCCATAGGAGGACTTGGAAGAGTTCTAAACATGCACAACCAGAAGAAAATCGTATTTTGCATGTGAAAAAAAAAATATCTAAGAAGGGCAAGAAAAAACCAACCCTGTGTAATTCCTGTCTCACAGCTATAACCTGTGCAAAGACAAATTCTTTGGTTTCATGTGTTTCATCTCCTTAGAAGCGCAATTCACCTGAACACATTAATATGCCCATATTAACTTTAGCACTTTCCCTGTTTACAGCAGGAAGGGGAAAGTTTTATGAAGTACATTTTAAATCAACAAGAAGAAGTTTGATCATTCTTTGTGAAGTCTCTTCAACAAGTACCAGCAGACAACAGGATTTATCGCATTCATTTATTAGACAAATTTCCTGTTGATTCTGGTGGGATTTTTGCCTGATTAAGAGACTGAAAGACTCAGCCCAGCCTTTTATATCATGCTTCATGAACAAGTTGTCTTATATATGCTCTTCATTTTGAAGTTGTTCTACAGGTCACAAGCACACCTGTGGAAATCACAATTTCTCCAGGTCTTAGAAACTGCATTTTCCATATATATATGTAACGCTTATATCAAAGCAAAGAACCAACCCCCAAGAATCTCAATAAAACCAGAAAGCCCTTGACTGACTCAGCTTAAAATAACTAATTTGCACATTATTTTGGATCTGCTAAGAGAATAAAATATAAAGGTTTAGTTGTGTAGCCCACATCTTTGCCCTGAACTCAGACAACTATTTCCTTTCAGACAGACTTCACTTTTTGCTTCATTTATTCTCTACGTTATTTACATTAAAAAATGAATTGAGTTAATTTTTAAATTATTCTATTCACCTCTTCTCTGTTGGATCCCTTCTTTAAGAAATCCATAAATGATTATTCCTTTAGCTCAAAATCACAGCAAATGCAGTATTTAATAAGGAATAATGAGATTATTTGTTCACTTTTTCCTTTACCCAAACCTCTTTTAGCACCGAAAGCACAACAATTGGCATGGCTAACAAGCCAAGTTTAAGGAAATGACAAAACCAAACACTTCTACCTGTTTTCTCAGGTTAATGACATTGCTAGCATTGAGATCATGAGTTCATTGATGATCTGGATGAGGGCATCGAGTCAGTCACCAGCAAATTTGCAGATGACACCAAGCTGGGGGCTGATGTTGCTGGGATGAAGGGCAGAAGGGCTCTGCAATGGGACCTCGGCCGCCTGCACAGATGGGCAGAGTCCAAGGGGATGGAGCTCAACAAATCCAAGTGCTGGGTGCTGCACTTTGGCCACAACAACCCCATGCAGAGCTACAGGCTGGGGTGGGAGTGGCTGGAGAGCAGCCAAACAGAAAGGGATCTGGGGGTGCTGATTGACACCAACCTGAACATGAGCCAGCAGTGTGCCCAAGTGGCCAAGAAGGCCAGTGGCATCCTGACCTGCATCAGGAATAGTGTGTCCAGCAGGAACAGGGAGGTCATTCTGCCCCTGGACTCTGCACTGGTTAGGTCACACCTTGAGTCCTGTGTCCAGTTCTGGGACCCTCAATTTAAGAAGGACATTGAGGTACTTGAATGTGTCCAGAAAAGGACAATGGCTGGTGAGAGGCCTTGAGCACAAGCCCTATGAAGAGAGGCTGAGGGAGCTGGGATTGTTTAGCCTGGAGAAGAGGAGGCTCAGGGGAGACCTTCTTGCTGTCTCCAGCTACCTGAAGGGTGGTTGTAGCCAGGAGGAGGTGGCTTTCTTCTCTCAGGCAAGCAGCACCAGAACAAGAGGACAGAGTCTCAAGCTGCACCAGGGGAAGTTTAGGCTGGAGGTGAGGAGAAAGTTCTTGACTGAGAGAGTCATTGACTGCTGGAACAGGCTGCCCAGGGAGGTGGAGGAGTCACCGTCCCTGGAGATGTTCAAGGCGGGTTTGGACATGGCACTTGGTGCCATGGTCTGGTCTTGAGGTCTGTGGTAACAGGTTGGACTTGATGATCTTTGAGGTCTCTTCCAATCTTTGTGATACTGTGAGTTCCTGCATTGAGCTAAAAGTTTAGACATAGGCCAAGACCTCTTCTTATTTCACATAATGCTTAAGCCCTTTCTCTATTTGGTGGAGCTGAAGTTGAATTGTGCTGATAATATTCCTGAAACACTTTATGGGAAAAAGATGGTTAAAGGCTCTGACTCCAGGCACAGGCTACTGTAACACTGGGTGGCAAAGCTCCAGGGGACAGGTTTTGTGACTCACTGCCTGAATTAATTGGGTAGGTCATTAAAACTTCTTCAGACTACATTCTACCATTCATTGACTGCTATGCCAATCCACCAATTCCTGCAGATTTAAGAACAAAAAAACAAGCGCAACTTGGACTTTTCTTTATAATCCTTTTCTGCCACAAGGTAGAGGTTTCACTGAGCTGTCAACATTTTGGGGGTTGATATGCAACTTCAACCTGCAGAGAGAGCACCGGCTGGGCTCCTCCTTAAACAGTATTGCCTTTGATGTCAGTGCAAACTAAGGCTCTCAAGACCCTGGAGGGATCCCACTCTCACTGTCAGGGTTTTGAGAAACATGTGAGTACTGTTGCAGTAATGGCAACCTCATCCAGTTTCAGCCATGGCCATCAGACTACAGTTAGTGCAGACAAATGGAGCAAAGGAATAAAACAATAGGAAGATAACAATGGAAACCCCTTCAATTTTATAGATTCTATGAATCTAATACCTGCAGAGTGCTTGAAGGTTCCATTGTGGAACACAACCACACAGCATGCCTGCCAGACAGTTCAATGGTTGGGTCAGTAGGCAATCCAGCCAAATATTCTTGATCCCTTGCAAATAATCTTTGCTAAAGATTAATTCCCTTATCTTGTCCCAACCTCCATCTTCACCCAAGGGATATTACTGCTCTGCACTGAGACCTCTTGGTTGTCAACAGCTGCAGGCCTTTTGTTTTGTTCCTTCTCTTTGCCAACACAAGGGCTTTCAGAAAAAGTGGCTCCTTCCTTCCCCAATCTTCACCTTCTGCTGTAGTCAAGAAATAACCAGACAAAAGAGAAACATGTGTGAAACTTTCCAAGAGGAAAGTTTGTAAAAGCTGAGGACTATTTCTTGAAAGCATGAGCATACAGAGACAGCTGTGTCTAGGGGACACTAATGAAAATGGGATCCCTTGACAATTACTGTCAGTACCCAAATGATGACATACATTAAAAAAAAAAAATTAGATTATGTGGTTTTCTCTCTCTCTACTGCAGCAATCCTTCTCTCCGTGACCAATTTAGCCCATTGGACTCAGGGCTGACCCAGCACATCATCTTCACTGACAAGGTGTCATCTGTATGGTAGAGAGCAGCCTGAGGGCAGAGATTAAGCTACTGAGTCGCTGGCTGCTTGTGGTTGCAGCCAGAGCATCCTCTCTCTCAATTTGTGCCAATTTTCCTTCTAATAACCTAACTACCATTCCATCATTTCAGCAAGTTGACAGAACCACTCTTTGAGGAGCTAGAGACTGTTTTAATATCACTGCTGCTTAAGTAAGAACACCAGAAAAAACTTACTAGGTATCTTCTCTGTCTCTCCATTCATAGATATAGTTACAACAAGACTGCTAAAAGTGAACTGACCGCTAAGGAGAGACTTCAGAAGCAAAGTCTTGATCAAAATGGACTCTCTTAAGTTTATTACTCTTAATAGCTTTGCCATTAATCCATGTTCATTTCCATTAGTGAACTAGGTGTCAAGCCAGGTACTGAAAATCAGCTCTTAATGGGGACCAAATGAGTTTACAAGACAACCACTTTTTAAAATCTGTTTTTAACTCTTCCCAGAATTCTTCTCACTGTTTTGTTTCGGTTAATTCATGTCTCAACTTTCACCTTATTTTATTGCTTTCACCGTTTTGATGGATATTTGCCTTTTCCATATTATATGGTATAATACATCTGTAGGAGAACATTGAGCTCCCTCTAAGAGCCAACACAACAAGAAGAGCACGATAAAAGTGTAAAGACTACTAAATTCACCCCAGTGCAGAGGCATTTACAGGTATGAGAGTTTTACAGTAGTATATATTTACATCTGAACTAGGGACTCACTGCCAGGATATCACACAAGCTGACAAAAGGGACAACACCCATTAGAAGGGCTCCAACAGCTGTCAAGAGAGACAAACAAGCATCACCTTACAGTACTTGAAAGATCATAACTGCTGGTTTATGAGCAAATTCTCTCTGGAAGGACCCAAAAGGGCTTTATAAACTCATTGTTTAGAGAGGAATGACTTCATCGTAAGGTGACAGACGGCAGCTGTTTAATGACATGGAGCATTATCGCACAACAATTTCAGCCAGGAAGGGCAGAACAATACCATACCCAATTGAAAACTGCAGGGGGTTGCAATTTATAGGCACAGATTGTAATTACCTAAACTGGATTTTGGCCAGCAAAAAAAAAGGGGCCAGAACCTCTGACAAACAAAAAAACCAAAAAAACCCAAAACAACAACAACAAAAAAACCAACCCCAAAACCCAGACCAAAGGAAAAAAAAAAAAAAAAAAGTGAATCTGTTCCATATTTTTAAGCCATAAACAAACCCGGAATCTGTGTGGTTTGGTCTATCAGCATTTTCATGGCACAGTTGCTCAGAAGCAGCTCAAAGGCAAGAAGATGTTTCAAAACTCATTAACTGCTCTCACCGTAGCATCTTGTACAATTTCTGGCAGAACTATTAAATGCTAATAATATTAATAATTATTATTAAGTAACACACAACCATAACAGGAGTTGCTAAATGAACCTGACATAATGCCCAATGAATAAAGTAGCACATGGCTGGATGTATTGTCCTTGCATGCAGTAAAATCTACAAAATCCTTCTTTCCAGGCTTCTCTGCAGCAGTGGGGTTGACAACTGAGGAGCTGTAAGACTTGCAAAGCTGCCATTCTGCTACACTTGAAGGCCAACTGCAATTGCAGGAGGGATACTGAAACTCAGAGCTCACAAAACATCCTCCCTTACTCCATCTTAGAGGCCCATGAAGCCTTTTAACAAAGAGCTGAACAATTCTTCAGCCATCCAGCAGAGAGCAATCACACTTGCACTCACACACGCACAGGAACTACAAGAAAATTCCGATGGCTTTTAATACCTGACATCCAAGGCTCAGATTTTATTCTTCTCAGTAGCTAATAATACTCAAGTGCTTGTGTAAGCACTGAATGGTAAATGCAAAGATTTTTTCTTGCGTTGCCTCCACGTTGGCAGAAATTACCTGTAAAAGCATAATGTTTCTTAAGACAATGGAGTTCTTATTACTGCCCTGATCATTTAAAACTCACAGTAATTTTTGTGCTGAAATCAGTGATTACCTGCAGCCCAGCTTTGCTAACTCTCTGTATGTTAGATCATGCAAGCCATTGTTACTATAGAGGATACTTCTTTTCTGACTAATTCCAGATTTCATACATGTGATCACTTTCATACCTTAAATGCAGATTTTAAGGAAGGCAAGAAGGTAGTATTCTGTCACAGAGGACAAATTATTTGAAAATCTAGGGGAAAAAAACTCCTTTTCCTACTATATGATCTCTAGAAGTCCCTTCCAAAACTGTAATTCTGTGATTCTGTGAAAAATGTTTTGATGGAGAACAAATCTGAGTGAAGCAGCAGCGGAGAGAAGCTGCTTTTCAAGCAGGAAGGTCAGACTGCGTGATACCAATGCCACTATGAATTGGGAAAAATACTGAACAAAATACGTATTTGTGAAACATAAAAACTGAGCTGAGCCTACCTGAGATTAAAAAAAAAAAATATTTTTAGAGGTAGAGATGCAGATTCTGCATTAATACCATAGGAAGAAATCAAGGACACAGAAAAAAAAATCATAACAAGAGCTATGCTAAAAAACAATTATCTTTTCAACTTCTAAATTAGCCCTGAAAGTTCTTCTCATCAAAGCTAATGGGACAGGGTCCTTGCCCATGTAGCCTCATGGCAAAATATTCACCTCTGGAGGGTGGTGGATCTTCAGATGCTCAGCCTCTATGTTGCTACATCACTTCCACTACGAACCAGTTTGATTTCAGTCTGGGGTTTTTACAAACCAGTTTGATTTCACTCTGGGGTTTTAATCTAAACACTGGATTTGTCTTACGAGCACATTCAAAACTACAAAATTATGTCATTTTATTATCTTGCTTTTGGTAATATCTCCTATGACTGCAGAGTTAAGCAAGAGTAACTTTGCAAATGTTTTTTTGGTACATCTGCTACATCACACCTTCCAAATTGCATTCACATACATCTTTAAAATAATAATAATAAAAAAACACAAACAGATGCCCAGTGCATCTCAAGACTACCTCAACTCTTACTGCTGGTGTATGGGTCTATTTTTAATCAAGTACATTATCTTTTAGAACATGCAGTAGTGCTTAATGATGTGTATGTGCTGCATACAGACACAAGTGTAGTAAGTCATACAAGTTAAAATCTATGTAAACAAGAGAATGAAAAAATGCAGAAGTGAAGGCAAACAGGGAGAGGAAGAGGTTTGGTGTAAGCACTCTAGTTTGGAAACCAATTAAATATGATTGTTAGTTCATCCAATAGTGGAAGTAAACAAACACACCATCTGCACAGGTCCGAGCTGGATAGTGTTCTTTTGTTTATGCTGATAAAATTCATGACAGTATTTTTCAGTATGTTTAAGGATTTTCCTGCACTGGTCTACAGATTCACTAAAATGAAATTAGTAGAAGCTCAACAGCCAGCGACAGACATCTGTCCTTTAACAGCTAAAGAAAGCCAAACACACCCCAACTCAGTCCTTAATGTCAAGTTTGTTTCCCCTTTTGTTCAAGTATGAATGAAGACTATAAATTCGTAGGGATACATGGTAAAAATTACTAGAGTAAGTGCTTGGGGATTTAAATGAACAGCCTGTGTATTAACCTGCAGCTTTGTTCTTCCAGGTTCTGTGCTCTTTAGGAACTAATGACTTCAAGGTTAGACGGAGTCCACCAAGAAATAATTTTCTGCAACATAAAGCTCTGCTTAGGCAACCACCCAGTAAGTATTTTTTTGCTTTCTGTGCAAATTTTCTTCTTAAACTCTTAAATAAATTGGATCCATCTTCACCAGGTGTAAGGTAATTGCCTTTCTAACTCTATGCAACAGAAGAAAAGTATCACAAGAGTTAAGATATCTCCATTAAACACCTATGTAATTAATTTTGAATATCTGTTTTCTGTTGGCATCTGCACATCTGGTTTTGAACTGGACAGCTTAGCATTACAAAGCTTCTGATTTATAACCTGTCTCTAAAGGAATCTTTTACGGCAGCAAGAGAACCCTAACAGATCACTACAACTACGACAGTCACAACAACTGAAACTTCCTGATCCACTCTTCTTGTGCTCCTCACCAACTTTGTCTTTTGTTGTTATCTCTTTGGGGCAGAGGTTATCTTTTTGCACATATATCTGTGCTGCATCTGAAAGGGACTCACACTGCAAAGGGGTTCTCTCTGCATTATGGCACAGCAACATGAGAGAGCACTCACGCACTTGCACAATGTTATAGTTTTGGAGCACCAATTGATATAATTTTTCACATGGAGTTGAATTCGAAGCAGCTGACTGCTCAGTATTAATGGCATGGATTATTAATGCCTTGCTTTGCTGATTACACATATTTGCAATGAAGCATACTTCTTTCTGTGTGTCAGGAAACATTTATCGGTGTTATTAAAAAAAAAGCATTTGATTACACCCAAATGCATACATATATTTGTGCCATGTCAACAACTGAATTAGAATAGTACCAGGAGTTTAAAATTCAGGACACATAGGACCATCTGTTTTCTTGTCAACAACCTCAGACTCTTTCTCTCCACGTTCCAAACACTTACTGCTCCAAATTTAGAAAATTGTTACTCAATTCCCTTCTTCCTTTGCCCTCCCCCACAAATCCTTCAAAGGCATTAATGAAAGGTTAAAAATTTTGGTTTTTTCACTTGATAACTAATGACATGACTATTTCAGCAAATTTTATGTCCTGGTTGGCAGTTATCTGCTAGTTCTCATGAGGTTTGCAAGGACTTCCCTCGTTTACAGCAAACTGTGTCCCAGAGTTGGAGTTGTGGGGATAGAGGGCACGGAAAGGTATCCTCCAAATACTTGTTTTAAACCACAGTCATAATAAAGTCAACCAGTTATTGCAAGAAGTAATTTACAGCCCAACACATTTCAAGACTGGCACCCACACACACTCAAGACCAGCTCACAGCTGAGCTTCACGAAGTGCAGAGAGGTATTTTCACAAGGTCCACAAGTGTATGTCCAAAGAGAGGGAGGCCAACAGCTCATGCCTGATATGGCTGCTTTATCTAAATAACTTCCTTAAAAAGGGAGTGGAAGATCACAGCATTTCTCCTATTAAAGGCACAGCCAATTTCAATTAGCTGCACTTATTTATGTGAGATCTCAAATAAACAATTAAAGCAAACTGTGATGTCCCATTTTCTTACTTAAAGCATCATAGGAAGCTTCTCCATACTCCCTCCTTTTACAAATCCAAACATAAGACAAGATTCTTGTCCAAAGTGTGATGCAATTGCAATTTTAACAAGTCGAGCATTGTTATGGCAATATCCCCCTCAGCTTTTTTTTTTTTTTTAAAAACCATTTCTTCATTTTTTTTCACACCACATCTGGCATATAGAATACAGATGATCATTTGTTTATATATCTGTCTAAATGCCTTTTCCAAACACAGCCAGATGGAGCCTTTCAAAATCAAATTAATTTCAGATTAATTCACTCTGGACCCACTCCAGTTTCATGACTCTATGCTTTGAGGCACTATCTAAATTGATATAGAGTCATGAACTTAGAAAGTCCTTAGGTATAGAAGGAAAAAAAAAAGAAAACAAAAAAAAAAATACTGAAAGAGTCAGCAAATAAAAAGGGTCCATGATCACAACTTTCAGCTGCTTAAAAAAACCCCAAACTGATCTAAGAATGCATCGGTCCACATAGTGCCCAAATTATATATTAAAATTTCATGTCTCATCACAGAAAAATCACTCTAGAATTTACATCTTCAATGCATCCCTTGCTGAGTTCAATATAATTTATTGCTCTAATTAAAAACCAAAATAAAAATAAAAAAACCCCAACAACCCAAACATGTTCTAAACCCTGCAACAAGCAGCAGCCATAGAAAGATAGGAGACAGGTAATAAAAATCTCCACTGCAATGGATTTATCTAAGGAACTATAAACAAATGTAGCCTGCAAACACTGTGGGCTTGCATACTGTCAATCCTCTATGGATGCCTTTATTATCTCACTTGTTTCAATTGCAATTTGGGTTTCCATGGAGATGTAACAGTCAACTCTGGAAAATTATAAGATAAATGTCAGGCAGTGATAACAGTGTTAATGAAGCTTCATTGACAAGCAGAACTATGCTTGAAATAATAGGCATATTTCTATTAGCATATGTATAACCTGTCCAGGAAAAGAAAGGAAAAAAAAAAAAAAAAATCCCAACAACAGGAAAAGACAATATTAAAAAATCAAAATGAAATTGTGTATGTAGATATGAGATGCACAATGAAATGTTGCATCTATGTGAAACGATGAATTCCTAACAAACAGAAGAGATGTGGGTTTGAAATTTAATTGCCTGATTCCTCTTGAAATTTTTGCACTCAGCTATCATGCTGAAAGAAGCACTTTGCTGACACACACAGACACACTTTTACATGGCATGGCTCTTGTTTCCTTACAATGCGAGGCTGGAAGGATCTGCTTCACAAGACACTTTAAAGGACGCTATTCTACAATGCGCAAATACAGCTGCAGTGAGCTGTTAGAAAGATGCAGACCTCAGTGGAAACGCTAATAGCACATACACAAACACGGTGTACGCTGCAAGAGCTCTCGGGTATCGTACGTGCTCAATCCACATGGCCAATCCACCCCATCTTGGTGCATGGTACTGCACTGTGTGCAGTTCTGGAGCCCTCAGTACAGGAAGGACATGGAACTGTTGGAGTGGGTCCAGAGGAGGGCCACAAAGATGATCAGAGGGCTGCAGCAGCTCTGCTATGAGGACAGGCTACAAGAGTTGGGGCTCTGCAGCCTGGAGAAGAGAAGGCTTCAAGGAGACCTTAGAGTAGCCTTCCAGTATCTGAAGGGGGCCTACAGGAAGGCTGGGGAGGAACTATTTACAAGCTTTTGCAATGACAGGACAAGACGCAATGGGTTTAAACTGGCAGAGGGGAGATTGAAACTGGATGTTAGGAAGAAGTTCTTTGCAGTGAGGGTGGTGAGACACTGGAATGGGTTGCCCAAGGAGGTTGTGGCTGCTCCCTCCCTGGAGGTGTTCGAGGCCAGGTTGGACAATGCCTTGAGTAACCTGTCCTAGTGGGAGGTGTCCCTGCCTATGGCAGGGGGTTGGGAACTGGATGATCCTTGAGGTCCCTTCCAACCTTACCATTCTATGATTCTATTCTATGATGACTTTTATACAATACTGCTGGGGTGACAACCATCAGTATGTCAGACTACAGCATAGGGTGGTCTTGACCTGCTTTCAGTCCAAGCAAGCCTGTAGGAAGGATGTACAAAATGCTGCCATCTCTGCAGCCAGCCGTGCCTAACCTTTTGCTGTCCACACATGGAAAACTTCTAGTGAATTGGACATCAAAAGGGTGACAAAGCTGATTTCTGGAGCACAAGGGAAAACATTGATCATCATGCTGTATTTCAATGAATGGCTAAGTGGACTTAAACCAGTATCCAGAGGAAGGGGAAGGAGTTTGGTTATTCCAGCATCTGAGTTTCCATTTTGACACATTTTCCAAGGTGAGGCATGAGTGGGGGAATCCTACCACAGAGGACTACATGGCAATTTTTACAGGTGGATAAAATGTGCTAAGGTATTCAGTGCCTACTAATTAGGCCATACTGTCTCTATCTGGAGAACCATGAAGTCCTAATGGTTGTTCCCATCTCTTCTTACCCCATTATGTGGCCTTGGGAATTTTAGCCCTTCGTAACTCTTTCAAGTAGAATCAGCCCTCCTGTAAAGTGCTTTGGAGAGTAGGGTTCTGGTATTAACCAAATGTTAGAGAGGCTACAGACAATACAATGGAAATGAAAATTAGGACTAGGTTTCATTTAGTTTGAGAGGACAGTGAAATCTTAAACATGCAAACAAACAAACAAGAAAATCTTTCTCTTTCCCAAGGTTTGAGGGTAAAGCATATGGGCAGGCACAACTTTGGAAATCCTGAGAATTACTGGGCTGTTCTGAATAATCTTATGAAACTCTAGCTCAAATGAACATCCACAAACAGAGCAGGAGACAAGTTGGCTTTGTCATTTAAATGAAAAATATGGCAAGGCTGTGGGCTTGAGGACAGATTTTTTTTGCTCTTTTTCTCATCCTCTCTGCAGAACACCTCTGTTACTCCTATCTCTTCTAAATTCTGCCTGCTTAGTAAAGAAAAAAAAACATGAATGTTGTCTGAAAAATACTTCCCAGGTCTTCAGAGAGGAGTCATCTTTGTCTAGATATGTTTTGAGGGGCAGAAAAGGGAGTTGGAAAAGTGTTCATTCTTTCTGTAGAGCAGGCCTCATCTCTGATCAGATTTCTAGACAACAAAATCAATAGAGGGGGGCGTTTTAAAAGTTGTGTTAGAGAGAAGCTTGAAAAGAAAAATTCACAAGTTTCCCCTTTCTGATTTTTTTTCTAACGACTCCTCAATAGAAAAATCTAAGTACCTCATTAGCTTGCTACTAAAATGTCAATAGTTACAAAGTGATTTTCCCCAGTGAGTTTTAACATACTTATAACTCACTCTAGTGCTTTTGAGGGGAGGGGGAAAACCCTGAAAACCTAACATCGTTGGTAGCTGATCTACATTACAGCACGAGTCCCTCCACCAGCTTCAGGGAAGACAGGATAAGGGGTTGCACTGGAGCCTGGCTTCAATGTCAACTGTGCAAGTCTTACATGCTGTTGCTAGCATCAAATGATGGCAGAACCAGGTTCCACCAGATGTACCTCTGTCAACATATGCAACTGTGATATGCAGATTACAGAAGAGAAATTCGCTGAAGTCAGAATACGAAGCAACTCATAATAAAATAAACACTGTGTGTGCTAGATGGAAAGCAATGCCCTGTACACAGCAAAATGGGCCATGCTGTCCCCATTCTGCACTTGTTGAAATATCTAAATCCCACTGCAATGTGTGGTCTAAGCTCTTCAAAGTACACATTTTCCTTTGTATTTTGGGTTACCAGCAGGTATACTGAGGAAGTAGTTACATAAATGGCTAAGCAGCAACTGGCACACAAACAGTCAATAACAAACCTGAGCCTTTAAAGTAAACTCTTGTTACACTACAAGAGCTTATTTAGTCTCTTATTTTTACCCTATTATTGTAAAGAAGTTATTCTGCTCTGCTAGTTACGCTGTTCTTTTGAGGCTCACAAGAAAATAAACAACTAGACATAATTAGGAAAGGAACAATTCCCCCTTCAAAGGCATCACTCAGAAAAAGAAACAAAGAATCAAAATGGTTTAAATTTTCTTAATAAACATACCATGAAAAGTCCTCACAAAACCACACCCTACCACACACTCTTCCCAAATCATATGGTAGTCATTTTTGGAGACAGTTCTGACTTCAAAGACAGATTTCCATCTTCTAGCCGTGAGTTTCCAGGGTGCTCTGTGCAAATGCAGCACTGGGAAAACAGCAGAATGCTACCATTCAGAACTCGTTTGCCAATTGACAGGAAAGTTCATCTTGAAAAGTTTACAAAACTCATGTTTTTAAAGCCATGGTAAATACTTGCAGAAAGGGAAATTTTAAAGGATGAGATAACTGTACATTTGGACAAAGCCTTATCTTTGTAGGCTGTAATTTGCTCTGGAGGTGTTATTTGCAAGTGGACCCTGGTCTTGACGACTTGTTGGCACTTCTCCAAAAGAAACAAGAAAGGAGGAGATGGGAAAAGTGGAAATACCACTAACATCCCTTTGACCATCTTATGATATACAAAGCCTCTTAACTTTAATAGCATCGTGCAACAGAGAAGGTAGTTAAACACTTGTGGATGTGTTTTTAAGCTCCCTGTAATGCACTCGACCTGTGGAAAATTGGCCAGCTCAGGTTTGGCTGGTTGTCAGAGGCAGTGTGAAACACAGTGTGATTTAAGAGATCTCTGTCATCACACCATAAGGTTAATTTCTTTGCTTCTTTTTTCTCTTTCCCTCTCTACCTTGGAAGTGGGAAACTCTTATTTGTGATGACAAGACTTTGGAAATCTGAAGGATTAGCAACACCACGTGGTTCTGTAAGATCTCTAACCCTCCTTCAACTGTTTTTCCGTATAACCCTTCTCTATATGGTCAGCACCATTGCACAGCAGCTGGAAAAAGGGAAGAAACCTACCCCAGGGCAGGTGGAGGAACCTGGATGTAGGTGATGGGGGAATAGAAACTTGAAGCTCACAGGTTTCAACTGGTTGATAGAGGAAACAAGAGGGGAATCCAAGTGTCAAATACAGAATTTTAATAATGTGAACATTCATTTTAATGATTTGAAGGCTGAACCTACTCAGTTGGTTGCTGTAAGTTAGAGATACAGAGAAGAAAAATGCAAACCCTGAATTTTCGTTCTGCCTGCCACCACTGGAGAACTGTAGACTTGTGCTCATTTTGGTTTAACACAAGGAAGGATAACTGTACCTCATGCCCAGGCAATCACTCACAATAGACAGCAACCAGCTGGGTAGCAGGTCAGCTATGAACACCAAAAGCAGAGCTTTACTCGGGCAATTTCAAATTCATTGAGAAGATATTACAGATTATTTCAAGACATGTCAGTTCTCTTGCTATAACCATTTTTCAGAGAAGATAAAAATCCAACAGAAGAACAAAACTAGGAACTGTTTCTAACGGTAAAGAGCAGTTGACTATGCAACAAAGGATGCCGTTTCTCACTTCATACGTCTTTTCTCTTTGCTGTATTTATCTCAATTCACCTAAGAATCAGTACACAATGTTCCCATCCCAACAAAGAACTCCAAAACGCTCAGAGGAAAACACTACATCAATGTTGAACTATTTTATTATTAAAGACAGAACCTCCCCACCTTTTATGCTATACTTTTTGGTTTAGCTTGATGGAATTATAATTTGTCTTTCAGAAGCAGTATTTGAAAATTATGCAATACAGTAGAAGTATTTTCCAAAGTCGCTATTATCATTTGCACTGCAGGAGCATCCCTGAGCCCCCCAACAATGGTTGCTACTTTTTAAGTATCAGACCTAATTTCATTTGCAAGTCCAGAAGTTTTCCTACTATTTTCATATGTTAGGAAACACAATACATGTTCAGAGTATTTGAATAGGTCATTAAGACAACACAGCAGGTCTGAGTTCACTTAGCCTATAAAGCCAGGAAATTGTAGTCTATTGTTTTCTACCAGGTTCTTCATTAAGGAGGCCAAAATCTTGAACGCTTCTTTACTTGTCTGTGCTTCCATCGTTCTATGATTGGACTGAATCTCACCGCAGCCCACTGAAACCGTTAATGTCTTACAAAGAACAGTCAGAGAATCCTAAGGGGTTAATGCCAAGATTTTCCTAGACAGAGTGGCAACACATTGCGTGAAATTTCAAGATAGAAGGGAACACTGCTCCGATGAATCAGCTCACATCTTGCATTCCTCCATATTTTCCAGTCACTTATCCAGTACTATCCTTTGCTATCTTTTCCTACTTAATTTGATGATGCATTCTTGGACAGAGTTGCATTAGACTGAGATGCTAATTAAAACTACCTTGAAATATTAGCAGCTACGTAACATTTGATTGATAGAAGAAAAACAGCCAATTATGAAAACCAGTATTAAGCTTTTATATGGAACAAATTGTTACTTAATAAATTTTAATGACTGAGGGCATTTTTAGGAACAAAAGGGATTAAGAAATATAATGCATACGGTACACTTGTATATGCAACGAAGAGAAAAATCAAGCCTGCTTTTGCTTATTTCAGAACACATGCACGGCTCACATGGAAAAGGAAACAGATTACAAGATGCTTTCCCTTAGCCACATGGAGCTGTAAGAAGCTCAAGTCAGCAACGACAGCACACTTACAACTGCAGCGTACGCGCCCCTGACAGTTAAATCAAACCGATATATCCTTGCGGAGTCATTCAGTCTAAACCACAGCTTGTGAGTTCTCATCTTACCTGGTCAGTGGGTCTGCATTTCTTAAAAAATGGGAGTATTGGTGGAGGTGGGATTGAGACTTCAGGAGAAGTGTTTTGCTAGCTCTGTTCTACGAGTGCTGCAGAAACGTACACAAAGCTTTACAAATGACCTCATTCTTACCAGGAAAGGACAGCTCAGCTATGTTCTATATTTTCCTGAACTGAAAGGAAGGCCCCACAGCCAAACTGTCATGTCTAATCACTGTGTTGCTTGAGAGTGTTTAAAACAAATAACTTTTTTTTTCCCCTGTTTTTTTTTTGTAATTGCTTTTTTAAAATAAAAAGCTACAAAGCAATCACAGTGTTTTATCACACAACCAACATCACAACGGCGGTTTTGCCCAGTTTAATGACTAAGACTTATAAGGATCAATTTTCACTTCATTAATGATCTGAGCTGATTATTCCCTCCCCCTACTTTTCCTTTTAGGTCATGGATCAAATGTGACCCACTTTCCTTGAACGCTTTCCCACCATCTATCTTTCCCATTAGAGCAGAAAGCCAGTTGCTAAGGACACATTACAAAGTAACCACGCAACCACTAAATATCTGCCCCCCAAACACATGCACACACACACACTTTTCTTTTTCCCTGTCTTTATGATATTTCCCCCCTCTCAGCATCTATTTTGAACAAGATCCTGCTTTACATTCAGGAAAGCCAACAACAGAACTGCTTATAAGGACAAGCTTAGCACAAGAATAGGATTTTCTAATGACTACAGAGACTCCTGGGGCCCTTCATATTTAAAAAAATATAAAGGCAGCAGCCTTGGTTTTTAATTACTCCTAATTCTAAATCTCATGGCCTTAAACACAATAGCTCTTTCAACTCAGAAAAAAAAAATGACACTAATCAGTAACAGAGTCCCCTGTGCAACCTGCTAGTCCTCTGATGGCATTGCAGTGTTTGCACTGTTATGATTTTTCAAGGTTGACCAATGAGTCAGCAAAGCCAAGATGACTTAGAAGCATTAAACCATGCAACTAAAATGGCTTTTTTCACACACAGCATTGGATAGGTTACAATTAGCAAGGGGAATCAGTACAAGGCAAATATTGTAAGAACAGAGAGAGACAAATAGGGAATTAAAGGCAATGGTGTTCATTTTGGAACAAATGAGACCCAGATGTTAATGTATTTGTAGTTTAGCACAGCCCTTCTCACCAGCCAGGTAAGGAGTGTAATTAAAACACATTAAACTTTAGTTGCTGAGGCTCAACAGAAATGAAACAAAGATTTAATTTACCTACCCTACTTCCTTCTGAGTAGCGTACTAGTACTCTTACTTCATACAAAGTCCTGTGAAATGGAAGACTTGTGTTCTTCTTCAACCCTTTCTGTGAAAATCCTTGGCATTTGTAAAAGGAAAGATGTCATTCCAAGTGTCTCATTGAAAACTTAAACAAGAGCATGTAACACTGGAGCTACTTGGATCTCCCTGACCATTTCAGCTCTCTCTGTCATTTATTATATTTCCTGGTATTACTGCTCAACACTGTAGCATTGCTTTCTATAGTTAACATCTCAGTTCCTCCAGTAATCACAGGCACATTATATGACTACATTTCATGTTTATAGATTCTCATTTAAATTATAGCTGCAGACTGGACAGGATTGATGGTTTGGTCACAACCTGCATTTCTACCTCATACTACCCACTTTTTCTTCCACAGCACACCCACAACATACATTCTCCTAACTCTTTTACAGATGTCAGAAGCCATATCTGCAACGTGATTTTCCAGTTAGCAGGATGGTGAACCTGTATATCAGAGCTGAACTGCACCACTGACACTACAGAAACTCTGAAGCCACCAACATGAAAACAAAACGAACCATAACTACGCTTACTGTCGAACTATCAGTGAGCAAACTAAGCATGGGTTTCTACTTGTGTCAGTCTAAGTAACAGTCTCCTGGGGGGAAAAAAAAAAAAGGAAGAAAAAAAGAATAAAGCAAAATCCTGTTGATTGTAGGAGTTTCTCAATTTAGATGCAAGATCTCTAATTTTGGATTAAAGGAACAATACCATTAGTTTTCACTGAAAAGGCAGACTTTCACTCTCAATACGGACCAAGCCCACAAAAAAGAGAATCTTGACATATTATCAAGGTTTCCTAGTACCCTAAAGAGAGGGTCTGTTGATCTCATTGGATGTGCACTGAAATGCTGGATGATGTCCCTTGAGGGAATTCAAGGGAAAAGGCACCATCTGTCCATCTGAAGCAGGCAACCAAACCTGTTTTTCTGGACATTCAAATAACTTTCTATAAGTATGACCTTCTTTACACTACCCCTATTCTTCTATTTCCCCTTGTATTCTTTTCTTTTTTTTTTTCCCTACCACTCCTCTTTTCAGTTGTTCTTAATACATTGTTTACTTACATTTAGTTTATTTGCTCTTAACTAAGCTCATGATTCCACTAAAAATACACCTAATACATAAAACCAAGGAAGGCAAATGTGGTAGCTGGCCCTTATTACTGTTTTATTCCTGGATAGTATCCCAAAAGCAGAGCAAGTGACAGCAACTTCAAAGCACCTGAGTACTCGGCTTCTAGCATCATGTTTCATCTTTTTTGATCTTTGTCTGGATTCCCAACAGCTCTCTTCCAGTCTGAATAACTATTCCACAAAAACAAATGCACTGTACACTGCTGATCGCTTTCACCCTTTACTTTTTTGGTTAAATTACTTCCAACTACCTTTGATATTCTCCAGCCACCGCTGCCTGTTACTCCTTCACTTAACTTTGTGACAAGAAACACATCAGTCAGATGCAGGAAAAAGTCATCCTTCAGTCCTTCCAGTAGCCAAAGCATAGCTGTCCTCTGGGGTGCACTGACTGCTCACTTGATGAATTCTGAAAGATACTTCACTTCCATTTTCCCCAGTGCACAACAATGGCTGAGCTCCACCAGAGCTCCTCCACAAATCAGAGTACGGACAGCTAGGCATCAATTGTCCCATTATAGTTCGGAAATAGGTACCAGGTAGCAGCATTTAACTGCTCCATTTTGGTAGTTAGTGCCTTGCATCATCATTCCAATGGTATATATGAGCAGAGACTGTTTTCCAAATGCAGACATGGGGAGCCAGGTTACAATGCAGCAAAGAATACTCATTACTGTAAATTAAAATCCTTAAAGAAATCACCAGCAGTGAAACAATCTCTGCTTCAATTACATGGTTAGCTAGCACATCAAGTCTTTTCTTGATTTGGCCAGAAAGACTGAAGTCATGATTGATCTAATCTGTAATCATGTTGTTTATTTCAAATTAGAGATAATATAAAAAGTCTAACAGTGTGTGTGTGTATATTCACAGTAGCACTGCAGACATCCAAAAGAAACTCTGTTTTATCTTTCCTGCTTTGCATTTTAGCCTCATTTCTTCCCCTTTTACAGTCTATGGTAAATACAATATTTGCTTTTAGAGTTCTGACTCTCCAGGGATTATGAAGGAAAAGTACTTAACACAGAGATTATCTTTCTGCTGTTGCACTCTACGAATGAAAATTGTTACATTAATGGCACTATACAGTCATATTCAAACACCATTAAGTACCTCTCTAGAAACCTAAGGAAAGGGAGTGATGAACTCCAGCACAGCTGTACTTGGACTTGCAAGTACATTTGTGTTTCTCCCTCCCTCACCATGCAAAGGTTTCTTTGGAAAGGAATTTGCAGCCTGTCTTTTTCTTTCATTAACATGACAGCCTGTGCTCAGAGCAGCAAGAAATATTAATACTAAGGAAGCACGGGCACTTTGGTACTCAGTTCTCTGAGCCTGCAAGGTCTACAATTGGTACAAAACTTTCCCTGAAAGTTCTTCCCAAATACAGATTTACATCAGCAGCTCAAATCAGGAGGCTAATCCTGAGTGTATCTGCTATGGGTTTAAAAGCATGTAACAAACTGCTTCCAAACAGACCAAGACTCGCTACTTTGTTCTGTTATACATTCCTCTTCCATCATGGGTTTAAGACTTATTTTTAGCTGCTTTAAACTAGTAGAGGTCAGATGTATATCTACTAATGAGTATTGGTAATTAAGGTTTCAAACCACACAGCAGCAATCCAACACTTTCATGTTGCTGCTATCTCTCTAAATTTGTGCATGTTTTCAGAGCAATTTCTGAGAGTCCTATTTGATTTAATTCCATTAAGTTCTTCAAGGCTAAAGTTACCAGCAAGAGCTCAAAACATCAGTAAGCATAGATTTTTCATGTCAGATTTTTGTCAACTTTATTCTTTGAAAACCTTTTCAATCATTCTGCATAACATACTTCCACTTCACACAGAAACATGAGACATGTATCCTGAGCCTATACCTTGCAGGATTTTGTATTTTGCCAGGCATTAAAACCCAAAGAAAATAAAAGTTGCTTAACAATAATAATAACAACAATAATAATATAACTGCAATAATAATGATATAACAGCAATAATGATAATATAACAACAATAATATAACAACAATAATAATAATACAATAATAATAATCAGTTAAATTATTATTTGACTGCTTGAAAAACACTACAGTAAGACCATTTACCTGTGCTGAACAACCTTGCTTAGAAAGCTTGGCAAAACTGATTGGAAAAGCCATAATCATAACTCAGTTACTTCTGAGAAACATTGAAGAAGACTCAGCATATCTCACTTTTCCCTCCTATAAACCAGAGGTAGGTATAGTTTTATCAAATGCTTTAGAAGAGCACATGAGAAAACCAGAAGTTTCACAGGCACAGAAAATGTGAAGGAATGTAGTAAGAAATGCATTTCTTTCTCACAGTTTCTAATTTAAGTCATTCATAGGAATTGGACAGGTCTCCATGAGTAGGTCTGTTCAAACATAATTTCATTTGTATGTGTCTGCTCTCTCCTTCACAGTGCAGAAAATAAAGAAGAAAGGAAAGAAAGCCTCAGCATGATCCTGAAATTAATTTTCATGATAGGAGCAATTGAGTCCATCTACTAAGGTACTCATAATTACATTATACTGCTTCTTGGAAGACAAATGGCCACCTATATTCTAAGAAAATATTAACCCCATCAGCCCAATCACAAATCACCACATTTAATGTATTCTTCCCTTTATTAACACCCACAAGGTGCCCATGAGAGGCACCTTTGCTACTATCCTAAATCACTTCTAATCATCAGACTAGCAAAAACATGACGGAAATGTTATTTCATGTCTCTGACTGAAAGGTTTTTTGCTGTTCAAAAGACATGTCAGCACTGGATGATTTAGTCCATGATTTTGTTTACTGCCTTCAACTTTCATTAGTGTTAAAAGCACTAAGATTGTTTCCCTGGCTGCTGAGATTTCCTAGGAGAGGAATACAGATCCACACAGATCAGTGTCCACAGACACTGAGCTCTCCTCTGCCTGCCACAGGCCAGAGATGCAAAAAGGTCCTGGGGTGATAGGCAGGGTGCAGTCACTTGTGCCTTTGCTGTTTCAGGTTGTGTTACTGCAGCACCGGCTTTCTAGAAAAGGGAGGAGGAAAGGGACAGGAGCTGTGCCTGGTTTGCCGCGCAGAGTTCACAGAGGATGTTATGTCTTACTCCTGCCTTGCCATCTTGCCTATCTCCTGAATTGAGATTGACTCCCTCAAGGTTTTCCATTAGTCCTGCATTCCAGCCATCTCATAGCAAAATAGTAGAATCATAGAATGGTAAGGTTGGAAGGGACCTCAAGGATCATCTAGTTCCAAACCCCTGCCATAGGCACAGACACCTCCCACTAGCACAGGTCCCTCAAGGCCTAGTCCAACCTGGCCTTGAACACATCCAGGGAGGGAGTATCCACAACCTCCCTGGGCAACCTGTGCCAGTGTCTCACCACCCTCACTGCAAACAACTTCCTCCTGACATCTAGTCTGAATCTCCCCTCTACCAGTTTAAACCCACTGCCCCTAGTCCTGTCAAGAAGTAAAGACATTAAGTGGCTGAACTGGTTATTTCACTGCTGGCAGGTTGTCTCATTGAGGATTTTTGCTCTGCTAAAAAATTACTGGAATCAATGCTTGATAATTTTTTTTTTTTTTAGAATGTATATCACTCCCTGATTTTAGCTCTAAGCTTTTGACTAAGCCTTCAAAAAAATACTAGCTGCATTTTGCAGGAGTAAAGCCTTCTAGCTGAAGAAAACAACTGTTTCCTAAAATACCAGTCACCACATGGTTTATGCATGTTTAATCCCATTCAGACATATTAATATCCTCTCAAATTAGAACAAAGAAGAAAAGTATGACAACAACATATTACTAAGAGGGAATTAAAATTTTTGTGTGTAAGACCATGAGAAGTCCCTGAGTAACCTGACCCCATCAGATATGCTTCAGACTTTAGTGGTGGAGCAGATGACCCCAAGGTCCAAATTTACACTACTCTATGGTCTAGACAGGACTCAGAGCCAGCAGTTTAGAAAATAAAGTACATTTCCTTGAGCAAAATGATTTTTAATTCTTTTTTCAATACAACTTGATATAAATTTGTCTTTTTCCCTAGAGGTGGCATTAAGACTAAGTGAAATCTAATTCCACAACCCAGAAAAAGTGTTATAGACAATGTTCTCCTCATGCCCCCAAATGCCTCAAATTTGCCCCCAGCACTTTGCATTTCAACTCTGTGACCACTGCTTACTCAGTACATGCACAGTGGAATGTGCTCAGTGATGAAAGGTGCCCATGGTACTGATTCAGTCATGGAAGGCAAGAGCTAGAATTTCTGGGAATCCTAATAATTTTTTCAGACTTTGGATAAATCATAACCTTTCCATATCACACATATAACATATACATTCTGTTTAGAATCTTTGTACTCAAATCATCACCTTGACAGACACAGAAAGAGATTCCAAGGATTTATTACGCAGGAACCGGACTATGGCATTACCAGAGGAAATGCAAACATTATTCTGCTAAAAACTTCTCTGTGCCATTCCACAATGTTGCTATTAACATGCACACACAACAATAAAAACTTATGGGCATTCACAAGCAGTTGTTATATTATTTATGAGACAATGACAAAGCTGTACGCTATAATCGTAATCTGTCAAAATAGGAAAAAGGGTACAAATTAAATGAAAATAAATTATTCAAACTATGATGAGGTACCAAAAAAAATGAAGTAGTTTGCTATTGAAATGATGCAACTGATGCACATGGAAATCTTGAAATCAAAGAGTTAAAGACTGAAGATCATCAACCTGCATCTCCTCAGCCTATGTTGCAATGGGTGATTATACTTGAGCTGATGTACTCCAAAAGGAAGTATATTTTTAAAAATACATTGTTAGTGTTTCCTGGTTTTACTGCCCTGAAATTGGTAGGTCAGAAAAAGACTGAATCCAGATCCTCAAAGACTCTCATTTTGATTGCAAACTAAAAAGTTGACTTCCACCACCTCCTTTTAGCTTTTGGTCACTTGTCAATACTTCGTAAGAAATGATAAATGATTTCTAGATGGAAATCGTTCCTCGAAGCCGGCAAGTAACAACCTATGCAATTTAGTAACTCTCTCAGTTCTGTTTCTCCAGGGCTGGCCTGGAGCAGGGAATAAAGCGAGCTGCCAGAGAATGAATCCTTCTGGAGCCTGTGTAGTACATGCAATTCACAGGCCAGTCCCTGCTTCAGTCCAGAAACAGCACCATAAGGAAATACATTCCCTGGCCTGAACTTTTATTTGAGCAGCTTGGGAGCCAGCAAAAACCATTATGCTGGCTGTATTCCTTCCGCACGCAAACAAAATAGACAACACATATATAAACAAAAGAAGGGTTTATAAAAAGTGTTTTCCAAATATAATTTTATAATCTGGTTCCACTTAGAACATAAAGTGCACTCCAAAGTGATTTATCTAATTTTTCAGAAGTGAAAGGCAGTGATATTTGCATTTAATCTGCTGTATATGTTTTAGAAAGCCTTTTAGCATAATATCCAAATAAATATTTATCGTTGCAGTAAACTTTCCCCTTGTTGTTGGTTAGACCATAAACCTAAACTATAACTTAGAAAGACCTAAACAATAAACAAGCATCTCAGCAGTCTACTATGCACAGAAGCAAGCAAAGTGAAAGCCAACAGAAGCATCTCCCATATGAACAAAAAGCTGGTGCAATTCATGTTAAACATGCTTCTCTACTGGCTTCTGAAACACCACTTTGCTGTTCTCTTCTTGGTCCCTAGCTGCCTCTTTGCCAAATGTAACACATATTTATAAGAGGTTAAAAGAAGAAACAAAACACTACCAGCAACCAACCAAACAACTTAGTGCTGTGCAAGGAGGAGGACAAATAGTGGAGTTAGATGTAGCAGCTTGCTTTTACTGTCTCTTTGCTCTTGGGAAAATCCAATAGCAGCTTCTGAATATTAATCAAATAAGGAGCCATGCAAATTCCAGCTGTTGCCTGTGCAGTCGGGTTTGGAAGAAGGGTGTTTTCTCAGCCCTTGGTTTCATTTCCAAACCTTCAGAAACTCTGCACATATGTAGTCCTACAAGCTGCACAATTCAATTCTGTAATCCATCTGTGAAACTCCAGTTTCTCTGACTCCAGTGGCACATCAACATTATGGGAACTGTAACTAGGGTAAGAAACATATTTAACGAGGTTCTCTTCCACAGACTCTGGTTACATAGGGCCCAGGCTGCCAACAGAAGAATGTATGATGTGAACCCCATTTTTTAGGCAAAATGTTTAGCCAAGCTGAAAGGCCATCAGGCAAGTTCATTGGATGTGTGCTTTCCTTGATTTTCATGGGGTCTGCTACTGAGTTACTTCAAAACATGCTACAATTTCAACACAAGTCATCACTGTAAATGGGAGTCCTGTACTACTAGCACCCTGAAGCAGGGATGTCCAACATAAAGGTTCATGCCAGAAGTACATGACAACTGGGAATCACTTAACACCCAGACTCAGGTTACAGGTATCATACAAGAAGTAGCACGAATTTAAAACAATGTTTTTTGCAAAGGAAATGAAAAATAAACCCAAAGGGTCCTTTTAGGTGTCCCATGCCGAGTCCTTGCACCACTGACCCATTCTGACCTTCAAGGACATGTGGAAGTATCAATAATTGCAATCAGAGAGGTCTTTAAAAAGACTTTTCAAATGACTAGGGTCTTTATCCTGTCACATTTTCTGGGCACTAGTACAATTTAATTTGATTTTAAACTGTACTGTTTGATGAAATGTCCTGTTCTTTAGTTCAGTGAAGTCAAGACACAATAAATGGATTTTTAATGGACGAAAGTTCAATTTCTCTGGCAGCAGAGACACGTAAGGAGAAGAGACACAACGTACAAATGATGCACTCTATGCTGACTTTCAACCCCAACCATTTCATGACAGGTATAAAAATGAAATAGTGGAGGAGAGGGAGGAGAGAGAAGAAAAAGAGAGAGCTTTGAATGGCAGCAATGCTAACAGCCAAACAGCATACAAATCATTTAGAATGTGAGGTTGGTTTCAGGGTACATCACCACAGACAAAACCAAGTTGGAAATGTTCTTCTCTCTTCCTTTTTTTTTTTTTTAAATGCTTTTTTAATTTACATATGAGGTAATATTTGTCTTTCTATTGCAGGGTGTGTGGTTGGGTGTGTAGTAAAGCTGAGTCCTGTGTTTCAAAGGGGGAGAAATACCATGGCATTATTAATTTCTGTATTATGTGATAGAATCCTTAGTAGACTACATGCAAATAATGTTATTCTTCAGTGTTTTCATTCAGTAGGAAATGAGTTCATCGTTAGAGACATGGTTCAAGGCAGTATTTCCTCATTTTTGTTGAGAGAAATGAATCAGGAAACAAAAATAGCTCTGATGGTGTCCATATTTATCAGGACTTGACTGAGCCACATTAATTAAATGATTCTTTAATTGAAAATATGATGCGCTATATCTAAAGCTCTGAAAGACCATTACAACTTATTTGGAAGTTCCAAAAATACTTCAAAAATCAATTAAATTATATTAAAATTGAATGCAAATTGAAGACCAAAGCACCCATTCCTATCTACTTACTTCAGCTAGTTCAATGATCTCCAGCCTTAAAAATCTCTGCTCATCTGCCAGATACAGATTGTGGCTTTTAAAGCACAATGTCAACAGATTGCAACTGCTTACTTCTGCTCTGTGGCTCTGGGCTAGAAAATGCATCTTTCAGTGTTTTCCCAGAGAGGAGGAGAGTACTACCATTTAAAGGCATCCCCACAAAAGTTTGCATTTAAGCACATCACTGAATCTTCACATGGCCTGACTTACAGACATCGCAAGGCAATATTTATCTTCCGGCTTCACCTGGGAAGAGTTCCTCTGCTCTTTCTGTCCTGAAACAGCTCTTGTCAAGTTAATTAATGAATTCCCTATCACCCGTTGCTCTGGCCTGCCACTCTGCCAGATGCTCCTGACCTCGCTGCTCCTTTTGATTTAAGCAGTTGTGTTGTTTGGGTTTTTCCAGCTCAGCAGCTCTGTACGTAGATGGTGCCATTTCTATTCCTCAAATATGGGTAATATCTTCTTAGCAGAAAAGAGACAGGGCTTGCTCGCCCTCAGAAAAGTCAGCCCCAGGGGCTAACATTGGCATCTCATTGGCCACACAAGAGGCAGAGGTGTCTCTTCCCCTATTCTATTGGTGCCAACAGCTTTAAGGGATATTTTTATCAAAACATCCTGATGAAGGAGCAAATTTGCTGCTCTGAGACTGTTGTGAATATCAGATCTGGAATGAAATGAGACTTTTTACAATAGCACAAAGACAATTTGGGGAGGCTCTTCTCATTGCCTTATACTCCTCTGGCTCTTCAAGATCCTGTGACCCCAAACATTCCTGTAAATTCTATTTGTTTAGAGTCTTGTTTGCACTAATTGATTAAAATGTTTTCATTTTTTTTCCAGCAAAAGAGTCATATTTAGCCTTAAACCTTCATTTCCCTAACTAACTACTTCTTCAAATACACATTGCACTCGATTACAGTAAACCCACAAATAGAACATTGCCTTTTCAGATGCATTCATTTGCATCTTGAGTTAAATGGTTTATAATGGAGCCATATCATTCAAATGTTAACTGAAAATTTAATTATCTCACACCTTTATAAATTTTTCAGGTCACCTCTCTTCTATTATGAAATGTAATCTGGGTATCTTGCTTTTATTTATAACCAACAAGGTTCAGAAAAGCTACGCATAAAGCTCAGTTCATATCTTTATGAGGTTTGGTGCTTCCCCTTAGAGAAATTACCGAAGCTCTTTTAATGCTTACAACTAAACTCTATCACAGAAACAGTAATGTTTTTTCCCCTGCAGTCACAGCCAAGAGCAACCTTTAAAATGCTGAGGGAAAAACATTTTGAGGTTTGAGAAACACTGTGCAGAAGGCACAAATCACTGCCATCCTTAGAATACCGTAGCGTATCCCAACCACAGGGAGTTCAATCTCGAGTTGCTGCAAAAACACTGTTCCACAGACTCTGTCTGAACCTCTATTCCAAAAATAAGTATTGATCTTTAATGTGCACCTAAGAGTTCACAAACCAGGGGTGCTATGAATATCTGGAGCAATGGTGATTCTTTAGTGATGCTCTAGCAGTGTTGCAGTATCTCTGATTCCAGGCAGAAATAGAGGGCTGCACAATATGAAATAAAAAAAGAATCATTATCCTAAATTATGCAGCAGGTCCTAAGGCTGCTGTACCCAGTATTGTGCCGACCAGTGGTATTTCATATTAGTAACAAGTCTGAATAGATTCTAATGAATCTACACTTTTCAGCAAATGTGAAGATAATCAGGAGACAACAGAGCACTCAAGTGAGCTGCTATATTAATCAGAGAGCAAAATCCCCATTTTTGCTTCAGTGGAGCATTACTAAGAGCTCTGATCTTTGACAAGCTTATTATGAGGGGTCAACAGCAGGCAGATGTAACCCATGGACATCAGAAGAGGCCAGTTTCTTAAAGGACCATCAGACTTTGCTGCCATCCTTGATGAAAGGATCACCTGGGAGGAAGACTGAATAGCTTCCCAAAATCTGTATTTTCTCATATTTTCAGTTTAAAATAAGATTACAGTAGGATCTTGCTTCATTATTACTTCTCTGTGCCGTTTCTATTGAAAGATCATGAGCGTTCATGGCATTTAATTCAGAAAGGGTAGAAGTGCAACTCTGCTAAATATTTTGTCACCTTTAAAAAGTAAGAGATGAAAGAAAATCTGCACCTCACTGCTATGGACTTAAACGAAAAACAATTTCTGAAGAGGTTTAAATATCTTTTGCAGTGGCATTGTGTGTTTTGCTTTATTCCTTAAACTTCCCAACTCCGAGTATAGGAACTGTGTATTCAGGAAAATGTAAGGGGAACTATGCACATACATTCCACAACTGGATTCAGTCCTTCCCTTTAAAGTGAGAAGTGTTACTCTTAACATTAGCAAAAGTAGCAATTCCTAAAGCAAAAGCAGCAATTCCTAAAGCAATTCTGCCAAGAAGTACATTCCCTGCCCCAAGAAAAAAAGAAATATTGATGAACATAAAGCGCGTCTTTCTCCTAGTTAAAGGCTTTATGTCTTCAGATCTCTAACATCTGCATTTCCCTAAAGGACTACTTTTACCTGGACCTTCACATTTTGGTTGTATGTTGTGCCACCTAAAACATTCAAAGCACAACAGAGTGTGTATTCCACAACTGAGTTCTGCATGCAATCAGATGTAGTTCAGACATATTCTGTCAATTACAACCAAGTATGCTTAACCAAACAGTACTAATGTGGCTAACTGCCCGAAACAGAGTCTTAGATCGCAACCTCACTGGTCTTCAGAGCAAATAAGGAACAAGTTAAACTGGCATCCTTGTCATGGACCAGGCAGTGATAAAAATTAATCTTAGGATTTCTGTCCAGACTAATTCTAAACCTTGCTGGAGATAGCTGTCCATTGGAATATGTATCCAAGAAAATAAATTAAACAGAGAGATCTGCTTCCGAAGTTGAAGCACAATGCCTATCCTAAATCAAATCTATTATCCGAATTTTGCCTAGTTGTCTTACTCCTGGCTCTGACATTTAATCCTCAAAAGGTAGCTGAGTTAGTCTGCCCCTTGCCCAGATACTACATCTCAGGACACAAGTTGACAGCCTTCCACGCATGAAAAATATAAAACGTTTTAGCTCAGGACATGATGTATGGAGCTTCTCAGAGGCAGTGAAAACTGGCTTTGGAGCTGCTACCAGGAAGACAATGGAAAAGCAAGTGAAAATAGGAACCTTGATAAAGTCTTAGAAACTAAATCCATCAAATCTGGAGTACCATGAATCTCAGACTCCCTTTCTTTCTCCTGCAAAACCAGGTAGGTCTGAGTAGTTCAGAGTCAGCACCTAACATGTGATAAGCCTGCACGCAAACCCACATACTTTCCAAAGCCAAGTGTCTACAGGTGACTGCCTTTTGGAATTACAATATTGAAGAGTGTGATTGAGGACATGGTCTCCTAGCACAACTTCTGTCAATAACTTACTGAGATTGGAAAGTTGTTGGAAAGAAATTTGTGGAGGAATTGCTTTCTGGAGTAACCCTGAATTAATAAATAATAGGCACCTTTCTGAGATAGCTGTTTTAGAGCTGTGTACAGCTGGATGAAAACAGCACTATGGTCCAATTTATTTACCATTAGTTTCTTTCTCTCTCTCTCTCTCTCTCTTTAAACTCTAGCACACAATTTCGGAGTACTGTGAAAGCCTTCTTAATTTGCTTCTGTATTGTGTAAAGCAGATGTCCTGTCTTCACAAACTGATTAGTAAGTGGTTTATATTATTCCAGTAGTTGTCACCATCATTGCAGCAATGTTGAGCAAGGCTGCTGTAGGCTGCTTTTGAAAATATCTAGACTGACAGACTCTGTTTCGGAAGTGACACAGGTGAGCAAAGCACAGTTTTCTGGAGAAAACGAACCAAACAATATTCCATGAAAGAGCACACTGTGTTTTATGTTTCAGGTTCTCCAGAGAGGCATCTTCAGTGCCATGGTAGACTGAGTATAAAAATAACACAGGCACTGGTAGGTGACTAGGAAGAGGTGAGTCAAATTCCAGGTCCTCATACTATACTAGAGATTTAGTCTTTGACAAATCCTTTTGTTGGGATAAAACTCTCATGTGTTATCCTGGTTGCATCTAAAACATTTGAGGCAATTCTCTGCTGGACCCATTCTTTTTCCATTGGCTGTTAAAGGCTAATGATTGACAAACACTTAAGACAGCTACAATTATGTGGGGTGGGTCTTGTCGTGAGTTGCACAGGCAGCATAGCATTTAAATTAATTGTTTTCGTTGGAGAGGGTGAAACAAAGCCTGCCTCTCTTACGTTTGTTCACCTAGCAACTGACCTTGATTGAGTTCCCTGAATACTACTGCAATAGAAATTAATGTTAATTATAGCTTTTAAAGATTAGGTATATTAAATCTGCTCCTAGATGTCCTTACAGTCTTAAAGCAGAAAGAAAGGTGGCCACTTAATCGATTCTGAAGTCATACTTCACCACTAGCTCATCTCATTCTTTACAGCACCCAAGCAGTTCTTCCTCTTGCGTCTTCAACAACTCTCCAGCAAAATCAGAGTGCAACAGAGGTGACTACAAACACTTATTTGCTGCAAGAACCATAAATTACTACTGCAGTCATTGCAAAATCATAGCCATGCAGTTCCTGCTTCTGCAGAATGTAATACAAGAAGTTCTAACATGCTCACTTCTAGTCACAAGTTGTGCAAAACTTAAAAGTCACAACTGATAAACAAGGACTTTGTTGTTGCTTAATTTCACACAAATGGTTCTGAAGTCAGGAGGAACTGACCTTTTCCCTTTTGTCAGCATTAAAATTTCACGACTACATTGTTAAACAGAGAGAGCTGGTGTCAGCATAGATTCACAGAGTAATTTTGGTTGGAAGGGACATCTTGAGGTCACCCGGTCAAGCCACCCTCAGAGCAGGGCCAACTAGATCAGGTTGTCCAAGGCTGTGCTGATATTTCAGTGTCTCCAAGGGCAGTCCCTCTGAGTGCCAGTTACAATGTTTGACCACCACCATGGAGAAAATACTTGTTTTTACATCTAATCAACATTTGTCTTTCCATTCCAACAACTTGTGCCCATTGCCACCTGTCCTATCTACTCTGTGCATCCTGGAAAACAAGTCTTGCTCTGCTGTCTTTGTGACTTCTCATTAAATAGACGAAACCAGCTTTACAATTTCCCCTTCACCTTCTCTTCCCGGGTAACAAAGCAGTTCTTTGAGCTTTTCCTTGTACAAGATGTGCTCCTAAGCCCTTATTATCCTGGTGGACTCACAGGTACCAAATGGAGAAACAGCCACATCTCATAGCCTGTTGTCTACGACTTTGTCAGAATACTCCAGTACACACTTGCCTTTCTATGCCTCAAAAGTGCAGTGCTGACTCCTGTGCAACTTGCTGCCCAGCCAGACTCTCTGTGGGAGCCTTTTCTGCAAAGTGATACTAAAGTCCCATGGAAAGACAAAGATGCACACAAGTTTAGATTATTTGCAATCACTGCTAGAATCAAAACAGACCTTCAAGCATGGTGGTTAAATAGTGGTATGATGAGATCAACGGCAGAAGATGCCAAGACAAAACAAAGTATGTCAACCTGTATCGAGGTTCCAGATCACTAAAAATCAATCCAGAAAAAGAAGTGGACAATTTTTGCGCTAGATTACCCCACTGTCATACACAAAAGACATAGTTCCATTTTCTTGCTTTTGATTTGACTCAAAAATACATAAATCCTACTTTTTCTTTTTTTTTTTTTTTTTTTTTTTTTTTTTTTCAGATGCAGCTGAGCACAATAGTGTCAGGTCAAATTATTCTTTCTTAAGACAAAGCAAAAGAGCATCTCCACCTAGCATACAGGACTGAATCAAAGGGCCAGATTCTGACACACTCTTCATCTTTGTAGATTTTTTTGGAGTACAAATACAGAGCTAATCTCAGCTTTTACAATGAGTCATTCACAGCCAGCAAACAGCGGAACTTTCATCTTGAAACATTTCAGAAAAGAGAAAAAGTATTTCCTAAAATAATGCAACAGTTTTTATCTTGGGGGACTCAGAGAAAGCATTATAATGTAAAACCTCTTTTTTTTTTTTTTTCTACTGCTACAAATTTGTTCCCTATTGTAGATGAACAAGTTTCTGTTACTGACAAAAACCCAGGAATAATTCTAGCCATTAAATCAAATTTCTGATAGGAAAATAACCTGCAAAATCTGTCAAAGAAAGCCAAATGAATGGAATCCTGCCTGTACAGTACTAGAAAACTTCAAGAGCACTGTTGTTGACTTCAAATTACCAACTTTCTTTGGAAGATTAATTTCTCAGTAAGAGTATGAAACTGCCTATTTACTAAAGATGTCAATAGAAGTAAATATATATTTTGCAGTATTCCTTTCACAAATGCATTTTTGGTTGTTGTCTTTTTGTTCTGGTGTTTTGATGCATGTCAAAATTATATATGTGAACTATTTCTGGTTTTCACTTCACTTGTTAGCAGCTAACTTGAGCTAAATCTCAGCACTGACAACAGAAAGCTGCTCCTAACACTTTTCCTAATCCAACCCGTTGGAAGATCAGCCCGTCTGCAAAAGCACAGATGTGAGTGTGTATATGTTCTAAAGTACAGACAAACAGCCACTTCCACAAAGAGCATACACCTTCTTGGAAGCCATAATTCTGACCTTCTGACTCATTTAGGACTAGCAGAAAGCAGTTTTTCTCTAGGCATTTTTCCACCTTTAAAAATACTTTTATTAAAAGAGGAAAAAAAAAAAAAGATTGAAATTTAAAGACTGCTATAAAAAAAAATTCAACATTTTCATTACCCTTTTGTTCCAAAAAGCACAAGTACCCACACTAGACATTTCAGTGTAGCCATTAAAGCAGAATGTCTTTTGAGAAAGAATTCTATGAATGCACTCTGGCTTATAAAAAATGTATTAGATGATAGCTCTGAAAAAGGCTCTGAGGCGTAACATGGTCTATCATGTTGTGCATGCATGAGTTAGCTTTTACAAGATCAGAACCAGAAGCAAAGATGAATGCTATTCATTGTAAGCCCAAAGCTTTGAAAGTGCAGCATCGCAGTGCTTGGGGATCAGTACCAGAACCATTAAAAAAAAACCAAAAACCAAAAAACAACAAAAAAATACATTCTTTAAAAATTGTCCCATTTTTAAATGTTTGGCACAAACACTGACCCTTGTTTCACAATGGCACGGAGCTGGAATTGCAGCAGAACGGGCAAAAGCCAACTTCCTGCTGTTTGCTTTTCCTTGCTCACCCAGCCCTGTTCAGCACCAACTCAAACGGTTAGGAGAAGGTCAGCGATGTTCTTGTTAGTGGGTTTTAAAAAGTCAAATATCACTTGGCTGAATAAAAGCAATGACTTCACACGGGGTGTGAAGAGGAACAATTCTGGCAAGGACTCATCCACTTACTGTCAAAGAAAATTACATACAATTTACTATTTTGACATTCCAGAGTGCGTTCGGCGCATTATTAGGATTTGGAGGTCTTAAGGAGAAGCATTTCGAATGAACATTAAACTAAATGGATTTTCTTTGATGAAATAATGATAAATAATAATACAGACAACTTTGGTTGTTTGCAAAATAGCTTATTCATAGTCAGCTGCCCACACTATTTTGAAAATATCCCAAAGCTCAGGACAATTCCCCCACCCCGTTTTTTTTGGTTTTGTGTTGTTTCTTTTTTGACAAGCAGATGCATTATGGAGCTAACAAAGAGTTGTTCTTATTATTCAAAGTATTACATATATCTTATGTGAAAACACACCTGAGAATAATATTGCACTGAATCCTGAAAAACTGTACATTTGGATAATTTTCTCTGCATTTTGTTGCCGACTCCCAAGTAACACAAGACCGTGGTTGACAAAAGTCCTGATGTGGCAGCATCCCCACAAATGTACCCTCCTCGTACGTCTCCTCTGTGTTTTCCCTTCTAAGCCAATTGCTCCTCTTTGCCACCAACCTGAAGTGTCAGCTGTGACTTTCTGAGCAGCTCTGAGTAATGGGATCAGCTAATGTTCGGCACATGGAGAAATTCCATATCATTCTCTAAAAATACCACCGGCTGCCGCTAGAACCACTCAGCAGTGATGAATAGCTAAAGGGACAAGCAGGTCTCTAAATTTGCTTCATATCTGACAGCCCTTCAGCAGATATAGGTAATGGATCCCACTTACTCCAAACTACTGTACGCTGCAAAGCACTATCTGACCGCGTGAATACATACACTCAGTATGGGCTTCTTAATGATCGCGATTTTTTTCTTCCCCATTAAGTCAAGCTGATTACACATTAAAAAGCTGTTAGTAAATTTTGAAACGTGTTACTAATTCAAGAAAAAAAGGCATGTTTGGTCTTCGAATGTACCTCCAAGCTTCTCTCAGAGAAGGTCTCAATTGACTTCTAGGGATTTGCCTCTAGTGGTGAAAGTGTGCACATCTTACAAATGCACACAGCTAATTACCTTCAACGACTCTGGCTGATTTGCTCACTTAATACACGGTTATGTCTTTGCTGGGTATATAGCATCATAGACTTTTATTTCCTGAAGGTCATTTGATGACTTTATGTGTGTTTTTTTTTTTTTTTTCCTTTGTGTGTGTGCATTTTTAATAAGGTCCCATTTCTGAATAGAGGAAAAAAGCATTCGATGAAACAAAGGGTATTTACTACACATCTAGGGATCTCTAGATTGGCAATTATATCATAATTGTTTTTAAATTCTAAAAAAGGGGGTGGAGTGGGGAGGTAAGAGATAATTAAGTCACATCAACAGGACCCAAATTGCATTTGCTCTCAGTTTTGTTGTTCACAATACCAGTTTAATTGAATCATCTGTAATTCTTCTCCCTTCCCCCCCCCCACCCCCCCCAGCCTGCAGGAATGCGCTCAAGATATTACAAACGACAGGCTGGCTGGCACATTTCTTAAGAACAGAGATCCCAAGCATGTATAGGATTTGCCAGAAAACAGTAGACAAGATTATATATATATGTCAGTGTGTGTATGTGAGCACATAAATGTTTCAGGGTGGGTGGAGAAAAGGGATGGCCTCTGGCAAATTGATGTTTGTCAGCTAGCAAACCTTGATTTCACTCCTCATGTCATGGTTCACAACACTGAAGCTTTCAGCATTACATCAGCTGTGCTACACACACGCACGGGTGCATACACACACACACACACACACTATAGACTTTCATATACATACACTGGCTGACTTCAGTCAAACCAGTGTGTCGTGTTCAATAAAACAGTGAAACAGTAGAATGAGCACAGTTTCTCCCAACTCAATTAGCACTTTCTCTACAAAGCACTTTTTAGTGATAATGAATGAGTAACATGTGTTTCTGTGTTTTTAAAAGGCACAATCTTCAACTGGCTTTGGGTAACTGAAAAGACCCTCATTTGTGTGAAATCAAATCATGTTCCTTGCAGTTAACACTGGAGTTGCATAAAAAAACCTAGGGAAACAATAGTAGCACCTAATCCATAATCCTAGAGCAAAATAAAGGGTTCCAGCACATTTGGGGGCTTCATGAACTGAAACATCATCCATAAAAAAATGCAGTGAGGATATTTGCTCTAAGTTTTCTTTGATGTTACTATTTTTCCCTTGCTGCTTATACCCCTGAAGTATTTGCACACATCCATAATGAAATGGCCTTTGATAGAGACAGTATTGGGGTAACTCATAAGCTCAATTAATTTACCTTGGTGCTAGACTTTGATGTTAACCTTGATGTTACTTCTCCTTTTACTGACTGAGTGACCTCTGTGGCAGAGAAGGGAAATTAATCTGGGTCTGCTATGTCTCTTCATAGCCCTATAACCACCAACACTCTCTCCCTGTACCTTTTCATTACAACTCAACTCCAGTGAGTGCATTCAGTTTTGGACTGTGGCATTACTTGTTCCCCAGACAGCAAACAGGAATCCAATGAAATATTTAAAATAAAAAGCACATTTCCTTCCTTTCCCTTGAAGAGCAGTAAAGATTTGGGGAATTTTTTTATTTCCCTACCTAAAAGACCTTTAGAAAAATTTTCCCAGTTATTAAACTGTTTTCTTTTTCTGTTCAGTGATAAAGACATGATTCTGAATTTTGCTCTCTTACACCCACATGAATTTATTATCACCCCACAGGTTTCAAAATTTGACCAGATTGAGCAATATGCCTAGAAGAGGAGGTAAGTGCTGCCAGCTCTGCCAGACTCTGCCACGGGTGGATTAACTTTGCTTCTGGCAGTCCTAGAAAACTCTGCAGAGACAAGGTGCATGCCATAAATAGCTTCTGGGACAAAGGCTTATTGTAAGTGACAATGATCTGGCTATTTATAGGTTTCAAAACTAGGATAAATGATAGGTTACTTGCCAGCTGCTAATATTTAGCATTGCTTAGTTTATGGGAAAGGAGGAAGTGAAGTTCTCAGCACATTTTCACCTTCAGTCTCTGCTGTCAACTACTGGGCAAGGACTAACTACTGAGCAGACTGATGGTGAGTAGGATGACGTGCAAAGCCTAGAAGCCTGCCTGGTATGTGGACCGACAAGCTGCATTTGAAGGAGAGGAGATCCTGGAATGGGTTTTCAGTGGTGACAAGCACACACAGCCAAGCTAAATCAAACATGCTCAGCTCCCAGTTAGTGATCTGAGAGATGCATCAGAAGGATTCACCACAAACAATCCCAACAATACCAACTGAGTCTGCTAGACACCAAATGGTTTGCAATACTAGATGGCTTATTTAGATGCCTGAATAGAAACCATCAAATGATAAGGGCTTTTGAAGTTGAGCCTTTTGAGCTTTATTCTCCAAATCCTTAAAGAAATTATTTGACAAATCTATAGTTGCAATAAAGGAACATAAACAAAAAATAAACTCATGAAGGGCAGTTGTATCCTGGGTTGCATCAAAGAAGCATGGCCAACAGGTCAAGGGGAGTGATTCTGCCACTCTACTCCATTTTGGTGAGACCCCACCTGGAGTACTGCATCCAGCTCTAGAACCATCAGCATAAGGACTTGAATTTGTGGTAGTGGATCCAGTGGCAGGGAACCACAAAAATTATCAGAGAGGACTGGAACACTTCTCTTATGAAGAAAAGTTGAGAGAGTTTGAGTTGTACAGCCTGGGGAAAGAAAGCTTCAAAGAGGATATTGAGAGATTTCAGAACTTAAAGGAGATCTATAAGAAAGATGGGGACAGACTTTTTACCAAGACTTGTGACAGAACAGTGGGTGAGGGCTTTAAACAAAAAGAGGAGAGATTTACACTTGATGTAAGGAAGAAAATTTGTGCAATGGGGTGATAAAATGCTGGGACAGGTTTCCCAGAGAGCTGGTTGAAGCCCCATATCTGGAAGCACTGGATGGATGATATTCTGAGCAATTTGATCTAGTTGAAGATGTCCATGGTCATTGCAGGTGGGTTGGACTGGACATCATAGGATCATAAAATTCCTGAGGTTGGAAGAGCCCTTTGAGAACATCAAATCCACCTGCTCATCTAGAGCTCACAATCCCCCCACTACTGCTAAGCCACAACCACTAAACCATGTCCCTAAGCATCACATCTACACATCTTTTCAATACCTCCAGGGATGGTGATTCCACCACTTCCCTGAGCAGACTGTTCTAAAGCATAACCCTTGACAACTGCTTTACTACAGGGGGCCTGGAGTGAGTGACCTTTCAAAGTTCTTTCCAACCCAAACCATTCTGTAATTCTATGAATACTTCTGCACTCTCAATACATTGAGAGCTAATTTGCACAGATACCCAAATCTATCAAACCCCAATGTAAAACTAGTGCTGTTCTCTAAAACTGATATGTAGAAAATACTCCTCACCTTTCTATACTAGCAAATATTACCTGTTGTTTCATTAGACGTGTCACAGGACAGCAAAACCTCCAAAGGCATTACTGCAAAGGCTCTTGAACAAACCCACGGGATGGATAAAACTGGTCTTTGCAAGGGAAAACTACTGGAGTGAGTGGTAGTTAGAGAACAGTTGCAAAACAGGGCATTAAGTCAGCTCCCTTGCAGTCAGAATGAGCGAAGGCTTTTTGCCACACTCTAATACACACAGATAATATGACTAGCTTTATTAGAGTCTTTTGAAACCACGACCCTTCTAATAAGAGGCAACATTGCTCAGAAAGCAACATAGACAAGAGCTCAAAAATCAAACAAGCGTGCTTCTATGTCCTTCAACAGCCACAAATAATTTGCCATTTTACTCAGCTTAATGAATTTTACAGTGCCTAGGAGAATGGAAATGATGGGTTCTGAACTCAAGAATATATCTACAGATTCTATATAGAAGGGGAGATATGGAGTACTGTGTGTCCTAGAATCATAGAATGGTAAGGTTGGAAGGGACCTCGAGGATCATCTAGGTCCAACCCCCTGACATAGGCAGGGACACCTCCCACTAGTAGAGGTTACTCAAAGCCTCCTCCAACCTGGCCTTGAACACCTCCACAGAGGGAGCAGCCACAACCTCCCTGGGCAACCTGTGCCAGTGCTTCACCACCCACACTGGAAAGAACTTCCTCCTAACATCTAGTCTAAATCTCCCCTCTACCAGTTTAAACCCATTGGCCCTTGTCCTGTCATTGCAGGACCTTGTCAATAGTCCCTCCCCAGCCTTCCTGGAGGCCCCCTTCAGGTACTGGAAGGCTACTATTAGGTCTTCTCAAAGCCTTCTCTTCTCCAGGCTGAAGAGCCCCAACTCTCTCAGCCTGTCCTCATAGCAGAGCTGCTGCAGCCCTCTGAGCATCTTTGTGGCCCTCCTCTGGACCCACTCCAACACTTCCATGTCCTTTCTGTGCTGGGGGCTCCAGAACTGCACACAGGACTCCAGGCAGGGTCTGACAAGAGCAGAGTAAAGGGGTAGAATCCCCTCCCTTGCCTTGCTGGCCACACTGCTCTTGATGCAGCCCAGGACTTGGTTGAAAAATCCTACATTTATGTACAAGAAGTCCTACATTTATGTACATAAATATATATACACAAACACATATATTGCATATGTGTATGCATACAAATATATTTAGATCAAGACCCAGGTTCCAAGGTATGACAATATAGACACTCTCTAAAATCACAGTCATCCAAACATGTCAGAGTGATACAAAATAAAAGCAAACAATAAAAAAGGAAATAAAAAGTCATTAGACTTGGTTACAGTGCTAGCTCAATCTATCTTAGATACTGAAAACAACCCTTAAACCCTGGAAACACTTAATACCATCAGTCTTTTTAGTGCAATGTTTAAGGAAGAGTTGAAGTGGAACTGGTAAGACAATCAGTTACAGTGGGCAGGACACAAAGCATGTCAAAGCGAAACGGGAAAAGAAGACAGTCCATACCAAGATCTGTTAATATTTGCTTTTGCCTTTTCTCTGCAGGCTGATGAAGATGCTGATACAGCTCATTAATGCTCTTAAATTGTCATCACATTAATGTCAGTAGTGGTGTGTGTGCTTGTTTGATCATATCATGGTAAAACGCTACTGAAGTGTGCTGTATCTTCTTTCTTTTTGGTTTCATTCACCCTTGACCATCTTTGTTCTTTTTTGTAAACCACGACAGAGATGGATTGAGGGAGAACAAAACAAAGTCCAAGGCAGACCTGTTGCATCAGATCCTTGAACAGTGTTGAAGAGAACACTCACAAAGGACCCTTAATTGCCAAAAAAATGATGAGTACACTGAAACCCCATAAACACTCTCTCATTGCCCTTTTCTGTCACTGAAAATGAGAAGTGCTTCCTAAAAAAACTTCTGTGGTAACAGGGTTCCTGATGACTTACAGGCTTTGCAGATGGCTGAAAACTTTCCAAATCTCACCCAAGAAGAAAGAAAAAGAAAAGTCAAGCCAAAGCATGACCACTGGCTGCAGAGTACATGCAGGTTGCACTGTGGCTGAACAAGGACATCTGACATGTTCGAGGAACCAAAGAGGCCAATTCCCCATGCAGAGGAGTGTTTAATATCTGCAATAGGCTACATCTAATGTCTGCAACAGGCTACATCCTTGCTCTTGGGTGACTGCTGTGTTCCTGCAAAACAGGGAGACAGAGCTCCCTGTGTGAAAAAGAGTATGTTTTTGGGAGAGATGTATCTAGCCACCGTGGCAAGAGCATGATAGTCACAGCAAAGGACAAGAGGGACAGCAGAGGACAACTGGGAAGAGCAGTCTGTAGTTAGAATCATAGAATGGTAGGGTTGGAAGCGACCTCAAAGATCATCTAGTTCCAACGCCCTGCCATAGGCAGGGACACCTCTCACTAGTACAGGTCACTCGAGGCCTCATCCAACCTGCCTTGAACAACTCCAGGGGGGGAGCAGCCACAACCTCCCTTAGTTATGATAGAAGGACACACTGAGAACCAAAAGGATTCTGCAAAATTTCTAATGACTCAGAGAGCTACTCGATGTACTGAAAGGACTTAGCCCACAAGATTCATGGAGAAAAGTGGAGGTCAGTTTATATCCCCTTTCAGCTTCCGGTCCATCTTGTTGCTTATGCCATTTAGGAAAAATCAAACAAACCAAGATTTAATATATATTCTAATAAAACATGGAGGCTTTAATGTAAAATTCAGTGTTTTGAGAAAGCTTGCTTTAAACAGCCAGCAGATTCTGATTTACTTGAGTTCATATCAAGGTATTAGCTCAGTACTGAACCCACTTCGTGTCTATCAGCTGCCATCAGAAGATACATTTCACAGGTGTTTGGTTTTGCTCAGCCACATCTAAGCAATATGATGATTTGAAAGTAAAGCTGATTGACTGAACTAAAAAGTTTGAAAAGGTCTCATCTTTCAAGTTCATTGCAGAAAAATTCCTTGTCTTTTAGGAAGAAACTGATAATATGCATAAATAATTTCCCAGTTTCAGGAGAAGTTAAATCTCAAAGTGTTAAGAATTGCTTTTGATGATCCAGAAGACATACTAAATCTAACCCCATACTAATTTGTAATGGTAACTGTAAAAGCCTCAATGAGAAAGTCCAGTTCTGGGCCCCTCAATTTAAGAAGGACATTGAGGTGCTTGAGTGTGTCCAGAGAAGTGCAACAAGGCTGGGGAAAGGCCTCGAGTACAGCCCTATGAAGTGAGGCTGAGGGAGCTGGGATTGTTTAGCCTGGAGAAGAGGAGGTTCAGGGGGGACCTTCTTGTTGTCTACAACTACCTGAAGGGTGGTTGTAGCCAGGGGGAGGTTACCTTCTTTTCTCAGGCAACCAGCACCAGAACACAGTCTCAAGTTGTGCCAGGGGAGGTTTAGGCTGGAGGTGAGGAGAAAGTTCTTGACTGAGAGAGTCATTGGCTACTGGAATGGGCTGCCCAGGGAGGTGGTGGAGTCACCGTCCCTGGAGGTGTTCAAGGCGGGTTTGGCCGTGGCACTTGGTGCCATGGTCTGGTCTTGAGGTCTGTGGTAACAGGTTGGACTTGATGATCTTTGAGGTCTCTTCCAACCCTGGTGATACTGTGATACTGTGACAATCACTGCTAATTTTAAGCTCATCCCCATCCCTGAGGTGAGAATGCAAAAAGAACATCATCTGGTTTCATCCAATGTCTAGGAATGCTTCTTCTCTACAATATGCTGTGTTACATTTCATGGCCATATTCATTCACCATTTTTTACCTTAGAGATGGTCATGCTACCCTTTGTAACCCTAAGAAAACCCATATTGACTGGCAGTGCTGGAATCCAGTCTCAGAATCCCAGTAATACTGCATGCACATCTGTACCTCAAGTGTGCTTCCTAACTCTGATAAGACGCTAATTATTTTTCAAAAGGAAAATAAGGTTGCTATGCTTTTGGGACTGGCAGCATCTTTAGAATTGCCATATAGAGTATAAACCTGGAGTTTTAAAGATGGTGAAATACTGTCATAACTTCAAACATCTCATCAGAGAAACATTGTTAGTCCTTGCATGCAGTTCTGTAGGTAGACAATCTCATCACAAATTCACCACTAGTAATGGTACTATCTGGTGTTAAACACAAGGTGTTAGAGGGTGTAGAAAACAAAATCTAAAGTAAAGACAGGTAGAAATAATATCATTTTTCCACCTGTCTGGTTAGCAGTTCTCAGAGGTTTAACCACTGCTTCACTACCAGTATGGGATGCAGCAGAGTTGGATTAAGTGATGTTACAGTATTATTTACTTCTGGTACAGAATATTGCTTGTAAATACTTTGTCTCAGTTGTTATGTTCTTAAATTACTGGTATGATAACCACTCATTTTTTCTTAAAACCTGATGCATTTTCCCAGTTTGCTCCTGACATTTCTCCTATCTCTCCAGCCTCTAAGTTCATTACTCATTCTTGTGATGTTTCTTCTGCTGGCTAGGATTATCTGAGAGAGTTATTTGGCTATAAGAAAGCAAATAAACTTGAATGAGAGGTCACAGGCTAAGACTGACATAAACTGTCTTGGGTAAATGACAAAACTCGACTTTATCTAACTATTTCTCCAGAAATAAGTAGACACTGTATAGGTAGAGTCGCCCTTCTTTCCTTGTCTCTTCTTCCCTTGAAGGTCAAGGTTTGGCAGGCTACAATAGAAAGCATGTTATGTCTGCCAGCTACAATAAAAATAAGGGATGCTGCAGCCATGACCAAACATGAGAAAAAAGAACCTGAAAAAAATTTTAACTGATGCTTGGACAAAGGCAGAAAAATTGTTTTGTTTGGATCGAGCTGCTCTTCTCTAGATAAATCCTTTGAAGGAGCCAACAACTAACTCCTAACATGCAATATTTCCTGATTGCAATGGAGCAAGAGCTTGACCCTCAGTCTGACCAATGAGGCTGAAGCAAAGCTGAAAGCCACCACACTCAGCAACTAAGCACATCATTCTCTCAGTCTTTGTTATTCAAGCTCCAACTGTTAATTTTACAAGAGCAGAATCACACATGACTTTCAAGAGGAGCCAGCAGAAACATGTAAAAGAAAATAAAACAGCAAAACTTTTTGATGTATCTCACACAGTAGACAAGTTTTACTCTAATATCACTACTACTTCCAAAAGCTCTGACTTAACTCTTCCAGCTCCACCAAACTGACAGAAAGAAATAATGGCCTTCCTCCTAAAGATTTATTCTACCCCGTTTAGTTACCACCTTTTGCACACTCAGAATGTTCTCACTAGTGGCAAAGTTTGACTGTGTTATATAATTGTTGTTTACAGCCCTCCATTTCTCAGCAGAGGAATGGGAAATACTCAGATTTAAAGAATCTGCGTGGATTACAGCATGTTATCTGTTTTCTGACTGATTGGCAGAAGATTAAAATGGTTTGGAGCAATATAAAAGGTGCAATCAACTAAATGAGTGCAGATGGTAGACTTAACTCCTTATGTACCTTGAGGTTTTAGAAATCATTCATAAAACACTGAGCACAACATTATCTGAACATAAATACAGCCTCAGTATACTTTGTTGGCAGTGACAGGGGAGATCAATACTGGAGACCAAAAGCCAACAGTAAAAGGGTATGTCAGTCAGTATTTCACTGACTAACTGCCCTTATCTGAAGCTCTCATGCTTCACTGGGTGAAAATACAGCCATTGATCTTAGTGTCACAACTCAAATTCTTCATATATCAACTGGGGTTTTTTTTCCCACTCGTTTTGAGCTGAAATTCTGGGCCACTACTTATTTTTATGATCAATATTTCTATCACTCTCACCTGAACTACACTTTTATTATATTAACCTTTAAGTACAATTTTTAACATATCTGTTTGGTGTAATGTCACGTTTTAACTGAACATCTCTTTTACAAGTGTCAGAGCTACAGCTGAAATTCAGGTTCCTTAAAGCATGTACAGCAAAACTACTCCGATTAGTAGAAAATCCACCCGATGCAGTGCTGTCAAGGAGCTCGTTGGGGGTTGTAGAGTTGTGCTTTCAAGGATTGAGTTTCCCTTTTCAGGAACACACAGCTCAGCTGTAAAAAATGTCCTCAGAAGAATAATTTTTGTTAGCAACTGATCTAACTGCTTTACCTTAAAGCATTTAAGTTCAAATAGGCATGACAAAAATCCACCCCCACAAACAGGCCTGGGTTTATAATTCAAGGAGACAGAGATTCTGTTCTGGAGTACTCTGAGGAGTTTTAACATATATAGCATATATAGATCAAGTCTCTGGCTTGCTTTATGGTCTTGGCTGAGCTATCTGAATTTCATTCTTCCTGTTAGCAAATTTGAAATAGGAAGGTCAACCTGCTTTCATCAGATCCTGCGGATCTACAAATGAACGAAACCATATTCCAGAAGTCATAAATGTAATTCTCTGATCCATGTTAAGCACTCTGTGAGACTGTTCACTACTAAACTGACTGAAGTTAAATGTTCTAAGATTTTTAAATAAAAAAAAAAATTAGATGGACGATTAAAAAAATATATAGATGTTGTAAAACACATTACTGTCTTAGGGGATAAGTTTTAAGCTAGGGATTTGAGGAAAATGATTAAAAATACACAACAGAACTCTGTCCTCTGCTAGCCTAATAGAAAACTTACTGAGCTCATATACTTGGCTTAGTGAAAATTACAGAAAACTGCCATTCAGCAAATGTCAATCTTGAAACTAATACAAACAAGGTAATTCCTTGCTTATTTGATTAGCAGAGTGTGCTGGTTTGAGGCTAATTGGAATATTTTAATAGAGAAAATTACGCTATAGGTTGTGAAAAGAAAACATGGTGATGTCTACTTCACTCATAGGCTTGCTGAGATGTTTTGGTTTTTTATCCCAAACATTAGTTAAGTCAGTCTCTGTCTCTCTCTCTCTGGGGGCACAGCGTCTTGGGCAGTCTGGCTTCTGGCTCCTCTTTGCCAATTAACCTTCACTAACCACTTTCCTTCTAACCCCCCTGGCCCATCCTCCTAATTCACCTTGCGTGTAAGGCAAACCCTGGGGTAAGGTACAGGGGTGGGGAGAAGGTGGAAGGGTGGTTGGGAGCCCCTCCTGGGGTCTCTGATTTCTGGGAGGGGAGTTGTGTTTCTGTACTACCTTTAGCTTGTCTATTTCTGTAACTATTCCTGTCTATAGTGTGTATCTCTGCTTGTACATTGTGCTGAGCTGTAAATAGAGCTTCAGTCCTTCACTTCCAGCCGGCTGAGTTCTAGTCTGGGTCACTTTACAAATTGTGGGGGGGCAGGGAACTCCCAAACCATTACACGGAGATAGAAGCCTTTACCTCTGTGCGTTTTGCTGATCCAGAGCCCTTTTCAACCTTGCTTTAAGAACTATTAAAAACTAAAATAGGTAAGAGATGCTAAAGCAACACAATCAAAAGCTGGTTTTATTTTTTTTAATTGTTATTATTTACAGTTTCAGTGTATTATGCTAGGACCACAATTTTAATACAAAAAATGATGTCTCCCAAAGGAAATTGTTCTACCCAAAAATGTTTCATCAACTATGGCATTGCTATGTCATTATCCAAATTGTCAAAGCAATTTCATTATAAATCCCACATAAAGCAGCACTAAGGGGTAATGGCAAAATGGTTTTGGTCCCTGTAGGACTATTTCAAGAAAAATAATTTCAGGCAAAGAGGAAACAATGCTTTGTTGTGCTGTGGGAGGGAAGTGTGTCTTTCTTGGCTATGGTTCCAAGATAGAAAAAAACCAAAACAACCCACCACACAAATAGGGAGTGCTTAATGCTGCAAAAGCAGCATGTTGTACACAAGTTAGTTCATTTAGGTATCCCACAACACAAGTTTAATGATAAAGGGATTGACTAGAGCTGGATATATAATGAGACTTAATTTCTTAGATAGAGAGAGCTCTTCATGGCAAGAATGCAGTGGGAGGATGGGAGGGTAAGAGAGTGTCTGCCCACATGGCTACATGCACAGACAAGTAGGATGGAGGCACTCGATTGTACAAATAACTGCTCAGTGATAGACAAAATTCTCTAGCTGTCAAAAATTGTGTGTGCACAGCATTAGTATGTAGGTTTCAGACAGCAAGATGTCAGGGCTGCTTTCTCCAAGAGAAGATAGAAAGGTGTAAGGTTAGGAGATTTCCTTCAAAGAAGTCACAAAAATATATATATTTCTTTAAATTATGTGAAATTAAAATACTCATTTCAGAGCATGGCTGCACATAAGTCAAAAGGACAAAATACACAGACCTTATTTATGCTTAAAAACTTATTTTGGGGGGAGGAGAAGCAGGAAAAGGGGGCAAAGTAAAAAAAGGAAATAGATTTAAATAAAGAAAAGGGAAGTAGTATGCTGCAGACCACAATATCTGCTCCTAACTATACTGTGCACTAGATAATATCTCTAGACAGCAAACGGTTCAGAAGAAACTCCAGACATTTAGAATAAACAAAGGAAAAAAGCAATTGTGTTTTAATGGATGAACATAAAGAGTCAGTAAGAGGGTTGCTGGCTGGGGGGGGATCTTGGTTCTATTTCTGGCTCTTGCAGAAAGAAAATTATTTCACTTCCCTGTGTTGCTGCACAAGAATGTGAAAAATGACTACAGAACTGCTTAAAGGAATTTTTGAGGCTTACTTAACATTTAATGAAGGGTTTGAGAATCTTGTGTGAACACTACAACAGCAACTAGTATCATAAAAACTAATTAAAGAATAATTTTTATATGGCTGAATTACGATTTCACGCAACTATCCTTACTACAGTTTATTCCAAAGATGTCTACTGCTGAGTTTACAAGCTACAGAAGTTCACTCTTTTAAAATGTAAGATTTTATTAAAATGCACTAATTAAATGTGCTAGATTTTAGGCCATTATTACCAGTTATATAGAAAACTTCACGTTACAGCAATGTTCCATGCTGTAGAAAGCCTCAAGGTAAAATGAAATTTTAAGTGACTGAATCAATGAACTGTAGATTCTCAAATGTGTTCTGCAGTTCTGAAATCTGTGTGCCTTACTGATTCTGTTTCTGTCCTTTCACTGTATTTATCTCTCATCATGAAGACACAGTACTTAAACCTAAGATCAGGGATATCACTATACTCTAGATGTAAAATACACCACTATCAATGACCACATCAATATACAAGCCCATCTCATCAGCAAGTATTACCTAAATGCCAAAACCTTAAATGCTATAAAAATAAGCTTCCCCCCACCACTTCCTTCCCCTTCCACATAAAAACATACCTAATATAGAGCTTAGGAAGAAAACATCTAATTTGAAAAACAAACTCTTAAGTTTTCTATTCTATTCTGTTGCCTATCTTGGGATGCCAGTAGAGGAAATACCAGTGTTGACCATGCAGCCATTCAGCTCCTTGTTTCTGCTAAATACAGAACCACCCCAATCAAGATACATAGAGAAAAGCTCATATGGTGCAGCTACATCTTCAAGAGGACTAACAGAAACTTTTCAGTCTTCGACCAAGGAAAACAGACATGTCATTTTGGCACAGATAAAGATTTAAAACAAAAAGGAAGACCAAACCCCTTCTTTACCCAGTTATGCTGTTCAGTACAAGTTGCATACCAGTGTGCGTGGAAGTCACCTTCATACAGCCTGCCCTCACTTTCAAATTACTCTGCTTACAGAAAGAAACTAAACCTCAGATGTAAACCTTTTCCTTTTTTGGGCTTGAATGTCAGAACCACATTCAACATTTGCAAATTATCTTCAGTTCACCTCTTGTTTTTTGAGTCGTTAGGACTTTCCTGCTACTATGCTATCGGTTGGTCCACTCCAAACCACCATGACTACTATGTGGCTACGGATATAAGACTGAATGTCTTCAAAAAGTCCATTCCTCTGGAATAGCTGAAAGCAACAGCATCTGATGATCTCCATAACTTAAAGCAGCCAAATTGCACCCTGATGAATATCATTCAAACACAAAATCCACTGAGGAAGAAATGAGAAGAAATAGCTTACAACCAATCAGTTGACAGCGTTTACCAAGATACTTCACCTGATCCCTAGAAGCACAATTTTAAATGAAAAAAGTAATGCATGCAGCAATTAGATACCAAGTCACATGTGGCAGGTCACTAACCAAGAGCAGATTGTAGTGAAAAGCAAAGACAGATTACAAAACATCAATAAAACTAATGTGACTGCCATTATTGATGGGATTAACACTCTCAACCCAACAGCAGTAGCAAAAGGGAAAGCTGATATTCTATTTACTGTCAACTTCTCATCCATACTTGTCATGTGAAATGGTTGCTTTGCCAATCTTTTTTTTTTTTTTTCTAGGAAAAAATATTTTGAAGAACTAAGAAACAATACTTCAAAGAGAAAAAAAAAATCGTTTCTGACAGAGGCAAGGACAGGTGATAAGAAAAGGACATGTAAAAAATCTGGGTATTTATATCACATGACACAAAACACTTTTATACAGACATGACCAATTTGAGTTCCTTTATTGCACAGTTAAGGCAATGCCACACGTTATCATTTTTCCTGAAGAGCAGAAAAGATACATTCAGGCCTGTGAAATATGCTATCACCAAGCAGGTTGGAAGGAACTGTATTCAGTTACTACAACCAGATGTTCATGAGCCTGCATTTCATGCACCCTAAGCAAAGGGTGAGCGCAGTGCAGCTGAAGGATTTCACTGCTTCGATTACAGGTTTTCAAGTCTGTTGAAAGAAGCCAATAATGCTGGTGCTAACTTTTGGTCAAGAGAGGCATAGAATTTGTTCCATTTCTATTTTCCAATAAATGAGCTTAAAATCTATCCTCTAATGCTAGTATTTATGAATCCTGGAGTACTGGAATGTGGAGAATATACTCTGAAAAGCCATTTCTAAATGCAAAGCATGGAGAGGAAAACAGAAATCTTTTTAATTAGTTCTTAACTAGCCTTTTTTTTTTTTTTTGAGTAACACGTGTGCAAGGGTTTGAATTGTATTTTCTCTCATTGTTAGTACTTCTGAACACTTGTGGTTCATTGACTGAGCCTCATTACCCCTGGAGATTGTTCATCTGTTTATCAGAATTTAATTACTGGAGCACAACCACTGATACAAAGACATTCATGCAAGAGCCTAACATTTTTTCTCTTCTCAGTCTATCCCAGGTAGCTTTATTTTCTTGCTAATACACTGCTCTTAATCAGTTCGTCACTGTGCAGAACAACACACTTCATAAGCAAAAGAGGGGTGTAGTAGAGGCACAAGTCATAGAATCATAGAATGGTAAGGTTGGAAGGGACCTCAAGGATCATCTAGTTCCAACCCCCTGCCATAGGCAGGGACACCTCCCACTAGTACAGGTCACTCAAGGCCTCGTCCAACCTGGCCTTGAACACCTCCAGGGAGGGAGCAGCCACAACCTCCCTGGGCAACCTGTTCCAGTGTCTCACCACCCTCACTGTAAAGAACTTCCTCCTAACAACTAGTCTAAATCTCCCCTCTGCCAGTTTAAACCCATTGCCCCTTGTCCTGTCATTGCAAGACCTTGTCAATAGTCTCTCCCCAGCCTTCCTGTAGGCCCCCTTCAGATACTGGAAGGCTACTCTAAGGTCTCCTTGAAGTACGGGTTACCCAAGGCCTCGTCCAACCTGGCCTTGAACACCTCCAGAGAGGGAACATCCACAACCTCTTTAAGTACTGATCTGCAGCCATCTCTGAAAATCTACTTTCTGAACCAAATGGATTAAGAACTCCACAATTCCCAGCCTTCTTATTTAGAAAGAGAAAAGCAATGCACTCACTGATTACAGATTCTGTTTTCCAGCTGCATCACTGAAAATCTCTGAAAAATGTAAAGCAACATTATAGGAGTCAGGCAGGAATCGTGAACTAACTTCTCAGAAGCAGAAGCAGTGAACTAGGTTGCCCACTTGTTCTTGATCAGTAATCCCTCTCCACAGTCCCCAAAGAAGACTTCTCACAAATTAGAGGGCACTTTCTGTACAGTTCTTGCATACCTCTACGGCAAAGATGACAACTCTGGACTATGAATGATACCCCGATATCTGTACATTCAAATAACCATGAAATCATAAGCTCAAAGCTTCACATGAGAACATCATGGGCTCACATTTCACCTAGCTGTCATGCAGGTTAAGTTATTAGCTGTGAATCTATATGCCACAAAAAATATGGCCAGAATATGCAACATCCTGCATAAAGTGTTTCAACTGATGGAATTTCTTTAATGCCCAAATTTCCAGAGCTCAGACAAAATATTTTTTTTTCTATTAAATACCTCAAAACATCATTTTCAAATAGCCTTTTCATCATAAGCATGTAATAAAAAGTATTTTATACATATATATATTTTTCCCCTTTTTAACTTTTTTTTTTTTTTGTCTTAAACACCCTCAATCCTTGTTAAATCTTTGCAGAATCAATCAACAGAAAATTAGTATTTCTTTAAGGCAAATCTAATTTTTAGCCACAATTCTGACTGTTCCCTAGTTGGGAAGATTCATTTTTCCAAACATTTGCTAACACAGATTCAAGATTAACATAGCAAAGTTAGAGATGTTATTAACACAGTAACAGGGCAAAGTGAATATTTTGGTATCCAGAGACACCACAGTGTATTCTTTATTTCCTTTTGCATTTATTGTGGAAACATATCTCTCAAACTGAATCCAAACTAGTGTCTTGTCCCTGTTTTACAGTCTCCATAAATGACAACGGTCTCCTAGCACTGCTGATTTAATTGCACTGCTTAGCAGTAGCATTTGAGGGCCCAGAGTAGGACTCAAGAGGCTGAGAATCCTATTTGAATGCATAATAAAGAAGCTTCTGAAGTTTTACTAGGTTTATTGTTTATGTCTGCTTCAGTAGTAGTTGTTAAATTAATCATCCTTAAAAAAAAGACACAGAAAATAACAGGTAACACTATTATGACAAATTTAATAGTATAATAGTAACACTATATTTTATTGTAAAAGTTCTGATTTTTGAAATCCTGTTTATATGGGCAACTTGACTTTTATTTTCATACAAAATGGGCATTTAATAAAGCTTGGAGTGACATGAATTGCTAAGGTTCAGATGTCAATAAGTAACTAAAAAGGATGCAAGTATTAAAAAAAAAAAATCCTCATTTTTTAAGCCTCTGAAAATCTCGTGAAAGCTGATTCATGAATTTCAGAGTAGCTACACTGACATCACTTCAAAGCTTTCTTTCTTCCCCATATATATGGAATACAAAAATTAATTTCCTGAATCTTCTGAGTCATTTCATTTAACAATTTAAGAAGACAAACAAAACTGTGGCGAGTAAAATTGTACAGATAAACAGAACAATTATCAGGACGTGCAGGAGGGACAGATCCAAAGAGCTGCCTTTACTGGTTTGTTAAAAACACAATCAAATTAATGACTGAGTAGCTCTTTGCTCTACCTGGTCTCAGCGGCGATTTGCAAACACAAGGACGCAACATTATCCCCTGGAACTGGCCAGGCTGAACAAATCCCCTTCTCCTGGTGCTAAGCAAAAAGGACACACCACATTGCCTGCCTGGGCATGGAGGACAGAGTGAATGGGGAAGGGAATCATAGAATCACAGAATGGTTTGAGTGGGAATGGACCTTATTCCACCCCTCCCAGGAGTAGGGACAACTTTCACTAGATCAGGTTGGATCAGATTGCCCAAATCCCCATTCAACATGACCCTGAATATTTCCAGGAATGATGCATCTACCACCTCTCTGGGCATACTCTTCCAATGTTTCATCACCCTCAATGTAAAGAAATTTCTTCCTAATTTAAATTAAAACCATCACCCCTTACCCTAGGCAAGACCATGCTAAAGAGATTGTTCCCATCTTTCTATAGGTCCCCTTAAATACTGAAAGGTTGCAATAAGGTCTCCCCAGAGCATTCTCATCTCCATGCCGAACACTCTCAGGCTGTCTTCATAGGTGGTTTGTGGCCTCCTCTGGATCTGCTCCAAGAGGTCAATATCTTTCCTGTACTGAGAACTCCAGAGCTGGACACAGCACTGCAGGTGAGATGTCACCCGGTGGAATAGAGGGGCAGAATCACCTCCCTTGCCCTGTTATCCTGTCTCAGGGTTACTGTGTATTTATCTTCCATCATAGAATCAGTACAGCCACAGACAGGCAAAGGCTCACTGCAAAAGCACAGATTATGTCCATTCATTTTTTAAAAGGTTTATTTTTTTATTCAAGTCTCATTTCATTTCTTGATAATTCAAGCCACATACTCATGTTTCTTCCAAAACAGAATGATATAAACTGGAAACATTCAAAAAAATTCTCATCCACAGCTAATTACTGATGCTGAGGATTAACATTCTGTGGCACTTCAGCTTTAGTTATTTTCCTTAATTAATGTCATATTTGCAAAGATGTATAAAAACACTGTTTAGGTAAACGAAGTGCATTCATTAACTATTTAAAACCTGCATAATTTTTCTTCTTCTTTTTCTTTCTTTTTTTTTTTTTTTTTTCTTTTAAAGTATTTGGAATGCCTCTTGTAATTCCTCCAAATAACCTTTAAGACCCCAAGGATTTGTAGGTGGTTAACAAAAATGCCAACATTTCATTAACTGTTAGGAGAAAAGGTGCTTGTGTCAGACATGTTGAGAGCCCTTAAAAATGTATAGGTCATGAATTTCTAAATACTTGTAAGCGAAAACACTGATCCTTGCACGCAAAGACAAAACTTCTGCTGTGCTACACAGCAAGATCTAATTTGCACCATGCAGTAACAATATCTAAGCTGTTATTAATAGGACTGTGTGGCTAAGGCTGTTTTCCTGGCTCTGGGTACACAGAGAAACCATCTCTTTTCCTGTACCATACAACACAGTTCATAAACTGAAGCCATCTTTTTGTAAACCATGCAACACAGAGAGTCATGTTTAGTGACAGATAATTTTCTATAAACCAAAGCACAAAAGACACTGCTATCATGATGGAGTAAGATGTATTTTTGAAGAGTACCTTACTATTTACTAGTGTGGGCTTTGACTGTTTTAGCATGTTGGTAAGTCAGATAAACCACAGGAAACCTGCAGTATTTGTCCTTGCCTGTTCAGTAGAAGTTTCAATACTTATTTCAGTAAATACTTTTCTTGAGAGGGTTAACAAATGGTATTATTAAGATCCCATCAAAGTTAGGATGTTAAGTCTTTACCCCCTTGGCATTTTTATAGCAAACCCATCTTTTTGGCCCCATTTTTTCTTGAAATCAGAGAATCATAGAAGGTCAGGGGTTGGAAGGGACCTTGAAATGCATTTTTACCAATGCCACAGCAGACACTGCTGCTTTGGTAGCTGGAAATATGCAAAGGAAGAGGTTGTGTAGATCATAAGGACATAGGTGACAAACCCCATTCACGAAAGACACCATCAAATAGGCTGGTTTTGAAGACTGTGATGGCATCTGCTGCACTTGGGTCACCAAGCCAGACAACGACCACAAGCCCATGATGCACTTGTGAGCACTGAAACCTGAGTGATGGGTCGAGTGGGGCATGTACTCAAATATGTACCGCTTGAAAGCCAGTCTGTACAAGAAGTTTCTTTCATTTTAGTGGTTTCTAAGAGGAAAAGCTGTGTGTGCTTTCCACCTCTGCCTGCGACATACACAGATGAAAGAAGGAAGTCACACCACAAAGGATCCTCTGCCTCCTTGATTTCTGCCTCACTGCAATGGTAAACAAAATTTTATTACTGGCTGGGAAGTAAGCAATTGTTTTTAAAATAAAATTTTAGGGTCAAATTCACACTCATTACCTTGTCACACTCAGTGAGTAAACCCACTTACCCTCCTACACTACCACTAAAGACAAGGATACTAACATGAGATTAAACAACTTTAATCTGCAGAAGATGGAATATGATTCTTTTTTTTTAAAAAATAGTTTGTAAAGTAAGCTTCACAGCAGGATGGCTTGGGAAACAGGAGTTGTATGGTCCTGTTGTCTACCCCTCTAGATCACTATAAATGGTTTTATCCATCTGAAGCTCCACCACCACAGCAGCTGGTTTCTGTGGGGAAGCTCAGGCATCACTGGCAATGTGGTTTTGACATCCATGTTCACCCTTGTGTTGCTAAGTATCCATCTTCTTTTCCCAGCCAGCCATTTACAAACCAGTTACACCCACTCAATGTCAGGAGGCTGCAAGCAGTTTCCCTTTCCACCCCTTCCAACTGTGACCCCACCCAAGCTTCATCCCACAGCAAGTGCATATTATTGTATGTAGCATATGTTGCAATATAAGCCCAATACAGACTGCAAAAACACAATAGCAACAAACCCAGTTCCACTGAGAATAATTAATTGGACACATATTTGTAGGGCTGGGTCACCACACAGTGTAAGTTGCAGTTAAAATTTAAATAAAATTAGTGAAAATACAAATTCATGTAAGTGTGCATAATTAAGAGCAAGTAACACTGTCATAATTTTCAATCTTTGGAAAATGTGGAAAATATTCTGTAGAGATTGGAAGAATTTAGCACATCATTTGCAATTTTGAATGTGTTCCTTAACAGAAACAAAGGAAAAGCAATCGCATTGAAGGGTATTTTAAAAGAAACAGAGTTTGTGACTGACCCATAAAAGAAGGTAGACCTTCAGTGCCTGCTCAAAGAGAACTGAATGAGAAAAAGGATAACTATAGGAATAAGGATAGAGATGATGAATAGTTTGAAAGATTAAAAGCAGATCAAATCCTGTTATTACTTCTGCAGAAATATCAAAGCATAATTATGCTGTTTTTTAAACACCTTAATTCCTCAGAAATTCAAATAAAAATGAACACAATTAATAAATAACAAGTCTTCAGGTAAAACAGAAGCGTTGGAAACCCTTCTACAACTGCAGCTAAATCGTTGCAGTGCTGTTCTCCAACCTCATGTATGATTTGTAACTTGAATATGTTAGCTTTCAGTTAGGCATAAAGAACTGCATTATTGTCAGTCACGTTATAAAAGCAGACTTGGTACAAACACGTGGGATCACTCTGGCAAATACATACAAGATAGGCTGCAAAAATTCAAGTGCAGGATACAGAATAGCATGAAACACTCTTCATAAAACATTCACCTCTCGATCACCATTTAATCATAGTGTCAGCTTAGGTTTCCTTTGCATTCTCTTTCCTTCTTCCATCTCTTCTACTGGGTACAACACACTGATGTAATGATCTTAGTGGCACACTAATTGACTCGAGTCCACTTCTAATGCAAATACTCAGCATTCCAATGGAGGGAATGTTCACCTGCTTCAGCCAACTACCAACACCATCACAGCACAGTAACTAACGAATTACATAGAAATGTTGACTCTAGTCTTCAGCTTACAGCTTATATCTGTCCACCAAGAAAACCAAAAACCAGATCTGACCACTATGCAAGGCATTTGCAAATTTTTTTTTTTAAGTCTTTAAATCAAAGCACTCAAATTTACTACCAGGCATCTTCTAGTACTATAATTGATATTTTCTTTAAAATCATTGGGAGGTTAATCTGACAACTACAAACATAACCATTGGGAGGTTGGTCTGGCAACTACAAACAAACTTCTGGGTTTTTTGGTTTTTTTGTTTTGTTTTGTTTTGTTTTTTAAATGACTCACAGAGAAAAATAAAAGAAAAAATGTTAAACCACTGCTATCCAAAGTCTTTACAAATCTCTAAATGCATTTTCTTTTGCTTATTGGTTCTACTTTCAAAAATCCCATTCTACTTTCTATGTACAATAATACTCTCTTCTTGCCATTAATATTGTGTTCAGTGAAATGCTAATATTTTTCAGTTCACTGTCAGAGAGAACTAAATCTACAGCAAGCTAATCTGCCATAAAGTCATGTTTTATACACATGACTACAAATTGAGTTTTACACTCCATGGAAAGCAATCTTCCATCTTTAAGGGTATCATGAGACACAGAATTAGATCTATTCTTCTGGCATTACTAAATCATAAGATGAAATATAATTTGACGTGCAAATGATATTGTAAACCCAAGGCAATGAAGCACTGAGAATGTTTTTAGTACTAAACTTACTTGTTTGCTCAGTATTAAAGAGTCTTTTTGAGAAAATTAGTCTCTATTTATAATAGAAACAGCATTACATATTTTTTCCCCCCCCCATAACAGAGGTCCTAGTCTAGAGATTGAAAGCCTGTATGAATTTATTTCTAAATTGGGTATCTGATTTTAAACATGTGTTTCTCATCTTTCAAGCTCCGGAGATGTGAGCACTGGGAGTATGGCACAACTATAACTTCTATTTCAGATACTCAGAGCAATGTCTTTTGAATTTGGATGTCGTTTAGAGCTGCTTTCACTTGTCAAGTTTCCAAACAACTTAAAAATAAATGAGCTAATGTATTTCTCTGTTTACACGGGAAACAGCTTTTGGGTCACTTGATCTCAATAGCACAAGTAGAAGAACATCGGCAAAGTGCTTATGGAGATGTTTTCTCAGGTACTAGGAGAAAGCAACTGGAAGGGTTGTTAAGTGCTACCTCTTCACCAGTTCTATATGTTACCTTGGAAGATGGAAATGTGCCCTCCAGCACCACCCTGGTCACTTAATTACTTGTATTTACAGTCCCATTTTAGCAAGACCTGGAGGGAGATTAGTTTCTCCTTGTAAACCTTCCTGTAATAAATCTTGAAATACTTTAATAAGGTGCTGTCCTCTCTCTTTCCATTATCAGCCTAACAGATTCAAAGATATCTCCATATTGATATTTTGGACTTGCTTAACTCTATTCTCTGCTACTTTAAGACTGGTAGTGTTAAGCCTTATGTCATGGTCAGGCCCTGGGGGACAGATGCCAACCAAAGCTGCTCTACCAACTCCCCTTCTTAGATGGACAGGAGAGAGGGAAGATATAAGAGGCCCACGAGTCAAGACATGAGCAGTTTAATAAGGTAAGAGCAAAGGCCTCAAACAGAAGCAAGAGCACACAAAAACATCTTTTTCTACTTCCCATCAGCAGACTCTGTCTGCTCCTCAGGAAACAAGGCTTCTATACCCACAGCAGTTGCTCCAGAAGATATGTGTAATTGAAGAATGCCCCCACACTTCCCTCTTTTCTTTAGCTTTTATAGTTGAGCTAACATCATATGGTATGGAATACACTTTTGGTCAGTTTGGGTCAGCTGGCCCAGCCATGTCCCCTCCCAAATTCTCACAAACCCCTCAGCCTAATCTTGAGAAGGACAATGTTGGAAAAGCACATTCTTGGTGCTTTATGAGCACTGTTCAGCAGTAGCTGTAACACTCNGTATGGAATACACTTTTGGTCAGTTTGGGTCAGCTGGCTATATGAGCACTGTTCAGCAGTAGCTGTAACACTGGTGTGTTACCAACACCCTTCCAGCTACCACTACGAGACGTAGTTCTCCCCATGGCGTTTTTGTGACATTGCCATCTCAGCCAAGCCCAATACACTTAGATTAAACCAGAAGGCTAAGTATCCTCTTTTGCACTGCTATATCAGCATAACAAATAACAAACAGCCAAAAAAAGGGTCTTTATAATGCCTCTTCAAATGCAAAAATACAAGCATGTCAGACTGTTCAAACAACACAAATTTTCAGGACTTAAGCTGCCCAGAGTTACCATGAACCTTCTTGGCATTTATTCTTTTTCAATCCAGATGACTGGTACCTTCTACAAGGGTCACCTTCTACTCTACTGGAAGAAGCAGCATTCACATTTGGTGCATACCTACAGGTGAAGTGGCACAGTCCACTTCCACAACGGAGCAGACTCCCTGCTCAGAGGGAATCACAGCACCCTGCAGATGTCAACAGATGAAGAGGGTGCCATAGTGCCAGTGCACTTCCATTAACTGAACTGTAACTTCCCAGTGCAAAGAAGCTCTTCATTACCAATCTTCCTCCTCTTCTTCCAAACGCCTCCAAAAAAACACCACAACCCACTTAGAAAAGAGGTATTAAACTGTAACTTGTTGCACTGGGTAAGTGCAGAAAGTGGTCAGACTGTTTGCACTCTGAAGTTTATCAAAGAGAGAAGAGGCAGAGTTCATGTGACTGAGATTAGCCAGAGATAGAAAATTTCAACAAGCATAACAAATATTTTAATATATGTTAACTCATAGAATCATAGAAT
>VWZE01017325.1:270350-296112 GCA_013396675.1 Eubucco bourcierii | reverse complement strand
TGTGTGTTTTTTTTTTTTTTTTTTTTTTTTTTTTGGTGGTGGTCAGCTAGTATTAATCACTACCTGAAAAAAGCCTTTTTGCATTAATTTCTAAAGAAACAGTCCACATATTTTGATAACCTTCTCCAACAAAAGATGGCAATACTCCCTTTTTTGAGGTGATTGCTAGTACCACTATCTAAAGACAAGTCCAAGCATGGAAACGAGCCAGAAACACACTAGATCACAACCTGAACTGTAAAACTCAGCCTGCTCTCCAGCACTGACTCCTGGCTCTTTAGAAGAATCAACCAAGCGAGGCAGTGGAAGTATAATTATTACAAGCAACTGCACATCACTTTGGATCCACAGGCATAGTAAATTATAGCCAAAGGCAAACTGTACTTAGTTCTACCAAACACGTGGCCATTGATGGAGTTGTTTCACATGGCACCCAAATATAACAACAGAATCATTTTGCTTGGAAAAGACCATCAAGTTCAACTGTTAGCACTGCCTGATTACCACTAAACCATGTTTCTAGCACCACATCTACTATGAATCCCAGTGTATTCTTTTTCATGGGGAAGTGAAGGAGAAAACATCACTGAGTCACAGAAGCACCTTATGGCAGGCTAACACAGTACAAACAGCCCTTTGATGTTTTTACATAATGTATTTTTTCCAAGAATAAGCAAGTTCTTTCTTTCATTAAGAGTAACTCTTTGAACCTAAAATAATTCTTTTCATCAGAACACTGTGGAACATTTTGCAATGATGGTAAAGTAAAGCCGTGAGAGATTAAGGGAGTTATCTGAATTTTTTTCAGGCATCTTGGAATACAACTCATTTATCTTGTTTTCAAACTACCCTTCAGACTACCAGACTGTGTTGGTATCAAAGAATAATTTCCACCCAAAATGCACTTCTGTTTGACAGCGTCTTAGCAAGTGCTTTGCAGAAGTCTGAAGAAAAATGGGTTAAAAACACAAAAGCCAAATCTACAGGATCCTGAATCCATCTTATAGAACATTTAAGATGGTGATTCTTTTAAAATTTTTTTCTTCCCTTTTGAGAACTTCATAGAGATAAGACCCATTCATCACCTCTGTTTCAGAAGGTATTTTCCCCTTGGATATGATTAGTGTGTATGTGTTTAGGAACACAGACACATGTGCAATGCAGCCTATTAGTGGACTGTGATACATTATAGATACATCAATGCATTCATATGCAAAAGAATAAAGAAGCAGAACTGTAATATGCACAGTAATTCTTGGAAAAAGAATTAGATCCAAATTTCAAGGTTGTTACTATTTTAATGCTGATATAATGATACATGTTGTCTTTTCTATTAAATCAAAAGGAAAATAAATCCTGAGTAGTTGTTACAAGGAGTGGAGGAGGAACAGTGAACAAGAGGAGGAAAACTCCCTTAAAGAAGTTCAGCTGTTACTCATAAATCCTTTCTGCTCACACAAAACTACTATTTTAATGCCCCAGGTCAAAATCCTGGGGTTTTGAGAGGTTTTGGACAAAGGGAGGGAGGGCAAAGAAAAGCAGCAATATGTGGATGGAGGCAAAGGTGAGGGCAATCAAGCCTTCTGCTTTGTAATGTATCAGAGGAAGAATCATCTTTGAATGCAGCTTTACACTTTTGAAACTTCAATCAGCAGAACTTACTTTAAGCACCAGGTTAAGATCACTACAATTACATAGATATGAAATGTATTGGTCCACTTTTATGTAAAAAAGAAGTTCTTTTATTCTCCTCCTCATTCTGCTTGCCTATCCTTTTTCCATGCTATTAAACCCAGAATATTTTACATATTTGTAAAAGTTAATGTCTCCTATATGTACTTTTGCATGCACAATTAGCTCTAAGATAACTATGGTATTTGGTCTGCACAGCCCACTATCCAGTGTCAACTATGGGTATTAGAGCACCTCTGTGGTTCTTACTGAAAGGGTCATAGACAATCTTACTGTAAAATATGACATCTTCCACAGATCTCTTATACTGCACTGGTATATTTAAGGTCTAGCCGAGAAAACCTGATAGTCAGGTAAAGACCACATCAGATCAGAACTGTGCTTTTCTCTTTGACAACTTTGGGTGCTTTCCAAAGGAATGCTTTGGGAAGAGAGAAGAAGAAATCAGTAATATAAATTATAAATACTGAATGGTTTGGAATTCATCATACTTCTCAAGTGCTCCTGTTTTCCCCTGTCTACCTTCCTTAAAGATCATGCATGAAGGCTGCAGCTGCAGAGTCCTTTATCTCCCTGGTCAAAACTCTCAGGATGAAAATCCCATCTACTTCAGGTTATAAATAAATTAATTCCTTGATTCAAATAGAGACATCATAAAGGGGGAGCAGAGGTAGGGGGAGGGAAAGACATGCAACCTAACCCAAAACCCAGAAAAGACGTCGCCACCTTTTCACAAGTCTCAGTCCCACTTGTTTCAGTCCAGTTCATTGTTATTCATACACATCCTTTTTCTATAAATATTTGTCTTGGGTTTGTCAAGACTTATATTTTTTAAATGAAATTCTAGCTGGGGTTTTACAGTACAGGAGGTTACTATATATATATATTATCCTTATGTGGATGATTGGGAAGAATAGATGATTTGTGAAGTTATCTATTATGGGGAATAATCAAGATTAATGAGCCCTATGGCACTTGCTGAATGCCTCCAGAGATTTATTACTCAGGTTGTTCGTTTTTCTTGTTATGTTTGTGCTGTCAAGAGTCCTATAACAAATGCATACACGGACGTGTATTAATTGCAAATGTGGAACAAGGCTACTGTGATGTTGCTAAATACTTACAACTCTGCTGCCTGTACAGCATAGAATCATAGAATCATAGAATGGTAAGGTTGGAAGGGACCTCAAGGATCACCTAGTTCCAACCCCCTGCCATAGGTAGGGACACCTCCCACTAGCACAGCTCACTCAAGGCCTCCTCCAACCCGGTCTTGAACACCTCCAGGAAGGGAGCAGCCACAACCTCCCTGGGCAACCTGTGCCAGTGCCTCACCACCCTCACCACCCTCACTGGAAAGAACTTCCTCCTAACATCCAGTCTAAATCTCCCCTCTGCCAGTTCAAACCCATTGCCCCTTGTCCTGTCGTTGCAAGACCTTGTCAATAGTCCCTCCCCAGCCTTCCTGTAGGCCCCCTTCAAATACTGGAAGGCTATTGTCAGGTCTCCTCAAAACCTTCTCTTCTCCAGGCTGCAGAGCCCCAACTCTCTCAGCCTGTCCCTATAGTAGAGCTGCTGCAGCCCTCTGATCATCCTCGTGGCCCTCCTCTGGACCCACTCCAACATTTCCATGTCCTTCCTGTGCTGAGGGCTCCAGAACTGCACACAGCATCTGCACTGGCTCTAAGATTTCTTATCTGTCCAGCTTCTGATGAACTTTGTTTTGCAATATAATGGCTTTTTTTTTTTTTAATGTCTAAAATTATAAAATGGGATGGGATTCAAGAGGAAAGGGACTTCTACTTCCATCTTACTCTAAGCACAGCTGAGTGACAGGCCCTGGGCTTTTCCTGAAAGGCTGTGTAGACAACTCTAGAAGACCTGGTTTTATCCTCCTTTCAAGTCAAGACCTGAAAAACTCTACTAATTCTGACATAAGTTTATTAAGAAACATATGAGTTCTGTTTTACTTCTAACCTTGTCTAAAGATGCCGTTATAACATGCCTCTGTCAAGATGCTAATGCTGCTTTTCTCAGTTGACATTCCTCCTTTTCTGCAAAGGTGTCAGCTGCCAGGAAACGTCACAGTATCAACAGGAGGATCACTGTGACCTCTGAGCCTATTAATTTATTTACTAAATGCTCAGTGTGTTCTGCCAAGTTTATGTAGCCACCCATCTCTGAATGCAAAAATGTTCATGGAGAGAGACTCATTTATTTTAAGTAATCTTTTCCCTGCACATAGTTTCTCTTCATCAACCCTGACCAGGAGCTGCCATGCTTTAATACAAACCATTCATCCTAACTGGACAAAGTAAAAATCTTAAAAAAAAAAAAAAAAAAAAAAAAAGGGAATTGTAAAGAAATAAATAACTCAGATGGGAAGGATCACTGTTACCTTAAATATTCCCTGTGCTGAATATTGCATTCAAGCAATGCAACACTGACCTAAATTAATGACAAAGTTGTTCATGAATGCTAATGAAATACACAGCATGCACAAATTGTGGTGTCACAACGTCTGTAGCTCTACTCTTGGAGGAAGCAGTTGCTCTGCCAGTTTTCTTCTTCATTAACACTGATGTGGACAGACATCTTATCCCTTCCAACCTTCACACATGGGATCTGCACAAGAGTCAGTTCCAAACACAGCCGTTCACAAGTCTCTCCCCTGCTTCCTGATGCGAGTTCAAATCAGAAGGTGTAGAGTTTTCATGTTTATGCATCCACACTAAAACCACATTTCTGCCTCCCAGGCAGATGTTTTTCTGATTTGCCATGCTGGCATAAACACAGAATGTGTGGGATGATGCTAATAGCTCAGCACTATTAATGTACAGGAGGATATAATAATTTAGCAGCAAACAGTGAAAATATATCAAGCTCTTCTCTCTCAAAATAGCACATTGTGAGAGGACCTGGAAGGATTCTTCCCCAGTGAAAAAGAAATCCAAAAAAAGCTATTTAAGACAAATATGTAGGTGTAACTTCAGGCTCAGAAGTCAGTTCCACAGTTTGGAAACATCTGGGAGAACTCAGAAGGGTAAAAAAAAAAAAAGAAAAAAGTCCTGAGCACTGTCACCATTATCATCCTTAATTTTACTTACACATTTCCTATGGGCTTCTGAGGAAGACAGGTTACTGGGTCAGATGGATATTTATTCTGGTCCTGTGAAGCTGTTCATATGCTTTTACATAGCTAGTATTAAAGTTTTAATAGCTTTAAAAGAGAAAAAAAAATCCTCCTTTTTTTCAGTCATATCTTAAGCTAAAAAGCATCGTAGCCTGCCTACTAAGCATTGCTCCTAGAACAGAAATACTCTGCGTCGCACTGGGAAAATAATTTCTCATAAAGCCTCAAATCCTCTCCTTTCTCTATTCCCCACTTCTTACTTTCATAACTCTCCAGATTCAGGAGATAAACTTGTTTTTGGATGAGAAGTTGTGTTTTTATGAAATCCTCAGGCATGCTTTGAAGGTATTGGAAGTAATATTAACAACAGTAAGAAAGGTATTGCAAGTAATATTAACAACAGTAAGAAACAGCCCAAAATGAGAAATGCAGCAAAACCTTTGAAAGGACTGGAAAGGATATTCTTTTCATTAAATAAATGCATGCTTTGGTTTTGCTTCCAATCAGAAATAAAAATACAGCAGACATTTATTTAAACTAGGTCTGTGGTTAATAGCTGAATAATTTGCCATGCTGGACCAACAACGTAGTGTGAGATTTAGAAGTACAGATTTCTAGAGTAATTTCTGACTAGCAATCTGCTTTTATTTCTCTCTTTTTCTCTCTTTCTTATTTAAAAAAAAAAAGTAAACCTAGAGATGTACAATAAGAAAATAATAATGCAGTACCAAATGTGTTGCAGGGTGTTTTTGTTGTTTGTTTCATTTTTTTTTCTCTGAAAACACCAAACTCAATTATTTGTGTATTTATTGGCACTCTTTAAAAGAAAAGGAATTTAAAAAATAAAAGAGTATGTGTTACTAAATGGCTAGAAAACCCTCATGCAAGTCTTTGCCTTTGGGTGCTACTCTGCCTTACAATGAGACAAGTTGTTGTATATACTTGCTAGCCAGACTGATAGGTACTGTCTGAACAACCACCAATTTCCCCATTTCCTGAAGTGTTAACCATTTGTAGCAGTAACTTGTATAACTTCAGGCAGTAAATTAACAAGAGACAGCTAGTGGAGAGGAAATTCCAACAGGCAAAAAACCTGAGACAACCATCCCTTTTTTTGCATACTTAAGTGTCGGCAATCAAGAGGAAAACTTGCTCTATCTGCTGAGAAAACCTGCAGCAAATCAACTCTCACTGCATCTATTAGCAGACTGACAATGGATTCTGGAAGCTCAAAAGACTAAGGCAATGCATACAGCTTCAGCCATGAGACAGGCAAAACGTCATAGATGCATGAAGTCAAACACTGATACTCCTATCATCTTCCCTTAAATTCGCACACATGGCCAACTGGCAAAAAGTATCAGTAAAAAACATCAGTTTTCTTTAAAATGTCTTCTCCCAAAGGGCAAACAAATCCAGACCAAGCTTCATTGATAAATTTGTAGATATTCCTGTGCTATTTTAAGAGCTTGGCCCTGCCTTCTCAATACCATTCCATAAGTACCCAAAGTTTTCTCTGAGGCCTCTCCAGGCCCTTTCATGGCGTAATGGTGGGAAAACAACAAACAATATATATATGTAAGAACAGAATTTTGCTGAATGGAAGGGAAAATATTTTCCCCATGAGGACAGCCAGCTATTGGAACAGGACACCCAGGACTGCTATACAATCTCCATCTTGGCAGGTTTTCAAGACCCAATTGTATCAAGCCCTGAGCAACCTGGTCTGACCTCACAGGTCTGAGCAGGTGGTTGTACTGGAGATCTTCTGAGTTATCACACGATCTTATTACTACTAGCAGTAGGACCACTTAGTAATACCATACCAAAAAAAAAAAAAAAAAAAAAAAAAAAAAACAAAAAACCAAACCAAAAACAAAAGAGAGAGAGAGAGAAGTGACAACAAAAAGCCATCACATCACGAAGGGATGAAACAAATATCAGAGAGTATGAAAGAAAAACAAATCCTTTTTCCAGGGGCAGCATAACCGTCTCTCATTCACCACAGCAGCAGCTCAGTTTTATGTGACAGGATAGAGAGTATCAAAGTCTTTTGGTTTTGATAAATTATGAGCCACCTACTAGCAAAGAACAACTTTCTTGCAGAGGCTAAGCATCACCAGATCATCTGAGATTTTGTTCAGAAAACCAGCCCCACTTTGCTACAAATAACAATTTGCAGCAAGAAGGGATTGAGAGTTTTGCTGTCTGCATATGACAACATACTGGATGTAGGAATGAGTGATGGATACTTTCTAGAGCCTGATAACCTCAGCATCCTGAGAAAGTAGATCCTTGATTTCTCTGTACCTGAAAGCAGAAGAGAAAGCTCTTTGTGTATGTGGTGGATTAGGAACTTCACCTCCCCCACTAGTTGAAATTTACCAGACCAGTTCAGACAGCTTGGAAGTAAAATAAAGCTGTATTTACAAACAAAGCTAAATTTACAAGCATATATACACAATAGATTTACAAGTATTTACAATCTTATACAAACTAGAAATAACACAAAAATCCAAATTCCCTCCAGGACAAAGGAAACTGCCTAGAAGGGACTTGAAGCCTCTGTCTCCCTCTCTTCCTTCCCAGGCAGACAAACAATCAGCAAAGCCTACTTGTTATCTGGTTAGCCAAGGTTAGTGGAAGATATTAGACCAGAGTAAAGAGGAAGTGAAAGGGAGAAGCATCCCAGAGCAAAGAGGGACAAACTGTTTACATTTTGGCTTTTTATCCCTTTCAGCAAACCAATAAATGATATGGACTTCATCATAATTTTCTTTTCACAACCAATGATCTAATTTCTCTTATCAAAATATTCCAATTAGTCTCAAACCAGCACAGTATATCAAATCACAAACTCAGACTTTAAATACAGCAAAGTTATTCTAGAAGAACTGATATTATATATACATGACAAATCCATGAAAGAAAACTAAGACAAAGTAATGCAAGTTTGAAGGGAAAGGTTCCTACACATTAGGAAGTATAAAAGTAAGTAGCAATATGAAAGTAAGAGCCACCCAGAACGTAGTGTCACAGTGGCTGAAGACACAGAAAACTTCTAGCAGACCCTAAGGAAGAGTTAATTTGGTATTCAATGCAGGAGCTGCAAACACCAATGAGGTCAACCTTTACAGACCCTACAGTTCTACTTCCATAGGAGAAATTTACTGCAGACAAAGAAAAACCTTAAAAATGAACGCTAAATATGTAGTCCAAAACTGCTTCATGTGCACACAATATGGAAGGCTAAATTATCAACAGCCTAGGGCAAAAGGTACTAACTTGTAGCTGTTGGCCAGCTTGATTTGAAAGGTTCAACTCCACATTTTAAGCACTTTAAAAAACCAGATAAAATGGTCAGACACCATCAGAATATCGATATAATGATGTGCTTCAAAGTCCAAGAACCACCAGTGAACAACTCAAACTTGCAGATCATCTCCAAGCTATATGAGTAATAGAGTAAAAAAAGAGTCTTTAAAAAAAAATATCCCAAAGGAGATTTTCCTAAAATCTAATCACCATAATACTTGATCTTTTTGACTATTTCAACACTTTCACTATAATTCAAATCCTATGATGAGGCCACATATCTTGCAAGATGGACAAAGAAAAATGTAAAACACATGGCACTGGAAACATAAAAGGCTCATATGTGTCAGAAGGGAGTTGTGTGTGACTTCAGAGAAAGACAAATGAGTAACACAAAGATGTGGCTTATTCAGGCAGGTTTCATTTCATACAAAGCTCTGAAGTTCAGAGATATGTAATTTGTTATAATATTTGCACAAACAACTACTGGTCGATTCTGCAGGCTGGCTAACTGCAGTCTTCTGACTGTTTAATGATGCCTAATGAAATCATATTGCATACACCTTTGCTGTGTACATTTAAATGGGTATTGCCAAAATTGACTGGAAATAGTCCACTGCTTTCCAGAGGTGCCTAAGAATAACACCTGAAGACATCACTGCTGATAACACATCTAGTGCTAATCTATTTTTCTGCGCCACATCTTCACACAGCATATGTCCACATATGTCTCTCTGTAATACTCTCAGGTTGCACATTTGCAGTTTTTAAACACCACACTGATCAGAATACCACCTTGTCTTTTAACTTTGCCTTCCTTCTGCAGGCATTTTCAACAGAGAAGTAAGGATCACGATTCCACTGCAAAACATAACCTGTGTCTCACAGATGGAAAAATTAAGGCACTAATGCTCTGACAGATTTCACTGAGCTATAGAAACCTCGTAAGCACCACATTAGTAACCCAGCCACTTTCCCTTCCTTCTACAGTCAATAATAAGAAACAAGGGGACCAGATGGCCCTGTCAAGGATTTTTAGGTAAAAGGACTCTTCTTTCATGTTCTTTGAGGTATGGAGAGCATTAACCCTATTTTACGCACTTGCTGCATGTAGATGCCTCTAGGAAAAGTGCTAATCCCAGAATCACAGAATGGTAAGGTTGGAAGGGACCTCAAGGATCATCTAGTTCCAACCCCCTGCCATAGGCAGGGACACTTCCCACTAGTACAGGGCACTCAAGGCCTCATCCAACCTGGCCTTGCACACCTCCAGGGAGGGAGCAGCCACAACCTCCCTGGGCAACCTGTGCCAGTGTCTCATCACCCTTACTGTAAAGAACTTCCTCCTAATATCCAGTTTCAATCACCTCTCTGCCAGTTTAAACCCTTCTCTTCTCCAGGCTGCAGAGCCCCAACTCGCTCAGCCTGTCCCTATAGCAGAGCTGCTGCAGCCCTCTGATCATTTTTGTGGCTTCCTCTGGACCCGCTCCAACGGTTCCATGTCCTTCCTGTGCTGGGGGCTCCAGAACTGTACACAGTACCCCAGATGGGGTCTAATACTGCCTAGACACTTCTTTCACCTACCTAAAACCTGACTCTGCTCTTGTAGAACCTTCTCCACTGCCATAAATTAGGACAAAAAGACTATTAAATCTGTAAACATAGCCCATAAGAGACAAAGTGCCAGGTTACTAGCTGATAAAGGAACAAAAGCAGGACTCAAGTCCCAGACTTCAGTTTCAAATGCCAGATCATGTATTTTTTAAATCCTCTTTAGCTTCTATATTCATCTTCATGCCAAATGGTATGGTCTGACTGACATTGACCTTTCATGTACAGGAAGCTATGTGGAGAGAAATGATAGGGACAGTCATTAAATTCCTAGTTTTAAAAATTTCGTCTGGAACTGAGATCTGATATTAAGTCAGTTAAATAAGATTGTCAAAAAGAATGAAACTCAGACTAATATCTATTGAAAATCAGGTCTTTTCTTCCACTTACTGGGACAGCAAATTTTCCTGTCTGTCCTTGGGGGTGGTAAACATAATTCTCAGTTTCCTCAGCAAAATATATGGTCTCTCTCACAATGTGGACAAAAGACATTTCTTCTTTCGTTCAGGTGGTTTGATAGACTAAAGAAGAAAAATTTCTGGAAAAATGTCTGCCTGCTACTGACAGAGGGGAAAAAAAAATAATTGTGGGCACTCTGAAGAGGAAGAAAGTATCATGAAAGTGCTACAGAATCTTTAAAAGGCAATCGAAGACTCAGAGCAAGAGTTTTGAGTTTGGTGCACACAGGTCAGTCAGCATTTTTCAAACTTGACAAAAGTATTTTAGGGAAGATGAAATAACTGTACCATGACTCTGTGCCAGGTAGTATCTGTTTCGTTAGAGAAAGAGCTGAAAAACGTTTTGATCAAAACTGTTTTCTCTTTCTATACTTGCTATAGCTATCGAAACAGAGAACAGAAGGGGAAGTAGTCCTGGCTTGCTCAAACCTGCAACACTACAAACCAAAGCATTAGTTAAGTTTTGGTGTTTTGGGGTGCTTTTCTGTTGTTTTGGTTATGTCTTTAAGCGTCACATACTACTTCCATCCACAGTCTGCTGAGTTCAAATGTAATTCAGCTAAATTCAATGGGGTAATAATTAGGTTCCTAAAGCGTCTCGAAAGTACTGCAAGCCACACAAAAACCCTCACAAACATCAACTGAATAACTCTCAGAGGACCCTTGGGGTTTTTGCCACTGTCTCTAAGTAAACTGAGGCACAAATACACACAAAAAGCTCTCCCTAAAGCCTAGTGAAATCTGCAGATGGAACTGCAGCTAGGGCACATTTGACATCTAATTATTATACTGCAGGTATAATAGTCACAGGATGGACTTTCCCCAGAAGCCATTCCTGAAAGCATAAAATTTCTTTGCTTTTCTTCATTTTTAGGCCTGAATTCTTTGTATACAATGACGAAGCCAGAAGATAGATTGGTAGCCTACCATATTGAGTGTTCAGTGAAGCAACAATAGAAGTATTCAGAAGCTGGACAAGCGAGAATGCAGACCTGGAATGCAGAATCCATCCTGAGGCAGAGTGGAATAGATGCAAAGCACAGGAGATGCTTGGCCTGATTTTCAGTGCTTCACAAAGCTGGGTTATCACGGTCTTCCTCTTAATTCTATTTTTCAAATACATGCAGTTCAATTTATTCAATGTTTTATAATCTGTGTCTTAATTTCTTTTGTATATGGTGCCCGACACAATAGGACCTCAGTGATCCCTTCTTGAAGCGTCTTAGAGCTATCATAAAACAACAGTTTTAATCTATTTTATTGAGTTCTAGTGAATGAAGCTTTAGAGGATATTTTTTGCCTGCTCTGCCAACTAGATACTTCATAAAGTGAAATAGAATCTCTGCTTCCTTCAGGGCACCTGCTTTCAATTACAGGAAACATACGGCACCTTCAGATTTTTCAGCTTTCAACATCTGTGCTTTGCAGGTACAATTTGTTGCATTCAAATTACTGCTAAACCTCCAGAATGGTGTCAAGCTTTCAGGGGCATGCTTGAGAAACACGAGAGATGGACAGAAAGTAATGGCATTTGCAATTGCTTTTTAATGACTGATTAATGACTGGTTTGAAGAAAATCCTTTAAGTTGTTTAGAAACCTCACCTCACGCTTCTTGCAAAGTCCATTCAGACCTGGTTTGATTAGAAACATCACCTCGACCCTGTAGTAGACAAAGATACTGACCTTGCTATCCAGCCAAAACCACCAATCTCACACCTTCCTCTAAAAGATAACACTATAAATAATACCTTTAAAAAGGAAAAGAGCTTGTTACAAGCAGTCAGTCACAGCTCTTCTCTATGCTGAGATGTGACGGTAACAGCTACAGGTTTAATTCCAATTTCTGCATTAGCTTAGACATGTCAGCAAGAAGCACACAATAAGCACATGGACTTTCACTCCCCCACCTTTTCCAAACAGCACTGGTCCATACAAACCAGACCAGCTCATCTATGTAACCCCCCAGGACTGCTCCAGGCCGTTACAGCGTGACAGAAAGCTAAGCGCCTGTTCCGAGATGGGGACCCAGGCACACTGATGGCAGCAATCTTAGTTTAACCATCACCATGATGCTGTTATTAGGTTCTTCCTGCTAGCCTACTGGCTCCTTATTTCATCTGTCACCACATCATAGTTGGTCCTTGCCAAATCACACAAGTTAAAATATAGCTTGCTTACTGCTTCTACTAGGTCTAGCTCATGTAAAGCCTACTAGTCCTAGGGAACGCAGACCAGCAGCCTCAAGGTCTAATGGGGAGACAGAAAGTGGTAAGCAGAAGTAGCAGAGTGAACAATGAACACTACTGGTACAAGGAAAAACAGCAGGAAACATTTTCTAGTTCTGCACCTGCATAGTTTTTTATGGACGGATGGATGAGACATCTGTGGTAGTACAGACTCACAGGAATACAGCCTAGAAGATACTCTCCAGGATCAAATCCAGTTGGTTTATTATGTAGTGATGGCTACTGGAGTGTTTAAGTATTTGCACTATTATCACATTTGTATTCTTTTATTGAGCATAGCTATATTATTTCATATGTACATATCAGGCTATTCCTTCTGCTTAGTGTGTGTTCCGATCCAATGGCATTTCACTGAGCTGGCTTAAGATGACATGAGGCCTACTATGAAGGGATCTGCACTGAGTGTTCCTCCCTGACCTGTTCACAATATAATACAATGTGAGGGCCACATATGCGGGAGAAATTAAGAGATAGAAGAAATTACTATGCTTAAAGAAACCATGTATTAAGAGGAGCACAAACTCAGGAAAAGAAGCTAGAAATCAGCTTATATTGTTTAGTTAATGTAAGGAAAATATCCCAAATTAGTGCCACACCAACCTCCACAAGCCTTGGAGGCTTCCTTGCATTCCAGAAGTTTCTTACCTCTGGATCATATCACTTTGTGCAAATCTGTGGGTTGCACCTTTTAACCTAGAGTCAGTTCTGGACTTCTGTCTCTTGCAGTTCTACATCATGAGACTGAAGCAATAGGATGGGATGCATTCCAAGCAGGCTACACCTGCTATGTTTGGTACAGGACTTTATCTCATGTAATTATGTTTGCACTTGGATGTTAAGTTAAGTCACAGCTCAACCATTACCATGCCCTGCTATGGCATCCACCTCTCTATATTTGACTTCACTGACTGCCTAATGTTTTGCAGTGAGTTTTTGATAAGTGTGTGTTTGCAGATTTTCATGACAGACTAATAACACCAAAGGAGGCTCCAGGAACGTTCTAAGTAAATATTATGTGTATATTTTCTCAACAGTGTCTGCCTACCAAAACCTTCAGAGCTGCATAATCTTATCTCAAATGCCTTTGCATTCTGTTTGCACTAACCAATGTGGTCCATACTACTAGGCAAACTGTTACTTGATTAAAACATTATGCAGAACATAATTCCAGCACACAGTCACGTGGCTCTGAAGAGGTAGTAGTTTCTATTTGTGTCTTGTAAATTTTTTCTAGCCATCACTAAGCATTTCTTCATCAATCATAATGAAGAATGAGTAGATGTAGGCCTTTACCTAGGCCAGAAATTCTGAAGGTATTTTAAGAAACTATTTGTTCTGTTGTCCTTGTCTTCTCCTTTCTCTATTGTTACTCCCTATTTAGGCCTAAAATTCACAAGAGAATGGATCACTGGAATGTAGGTCCAGCTGCAAATGATTTGAATTTCCACAAACTTCAGAGCAGGCATCTTCTCCTGCTCTGTCAAGAGATGACAGAACATCAATATAAGGAAGATGCTCGAGTTCAGTGGAGAGCAGATGTTAGGCATCCTAACTTTTTCTAGTAATTTATTATATTGTCATCTTTTCAGTTGCCAGCAGCAGATGGTTTAACAGTTTGAAGTGGAGTCAAACTGAAAAAAATTGAGTAGTGCTGCTGACCACATTACATGGACGAGAACTCATTAGGGCATTATCTTCTTATCTGAAATATGAGAATTGAATTCTGCGCTCAGCCATAGACTTCCTGTGGACATGTCTCATTAGAGTCATAATAACAGTACAATCTAAACTACAGCAGTTGCCTATATAAACCATATATGAAATAAATTTAAGCTAAACTAGTTACTAGTAACAGCTGTGAAAGCACAGGCTCTGAAACTCATCTGCTGCAGAGGAATCTCTAATCTCTTTGGCTCAGATTTATTAAATCTATGTGTGCAGGATTTCCTATTTAGTCCACGAAGAGAAATAGTCATTTTAGAGGGCAATTCATACTTCAGGTGGACTGAAATGGAGGCAGCAATGTCCTTCCATTGACTATAGAGGTATCCTAGGACAACTGCAGATAAATACTGTCTACTTGTAAAGGGAGGAACAGCTTTTTCACAGCAGTATCATGAAGATGAACAGAATATGTATTGCTTAGAATGACAGCAATTACATATCTCAGATCATGTTTCTTGTTCTCTGTTCAACTTCTGCTAATAGTATGCCAATATACATCTGTTCTGTAAAGTGTTCCCTTCCTATTTCAACAGTTTAAGGTGTTGCTAGGAACCTAAGACCAGAAAGGACAGCCAATGTCATTTAGTCCTCAGTCAAAATGGGTCAACCCAAACAATGATCTCATTCAAGCCATGAAGCCCAGCAGTGTTGCTGGTGCCAGTAGTAGGCCACAAACTTCATGCTGAGTCTGCACAGCCTCAGGACCCAAGCACATCAGACTTGCCTGTACTTGAGCTGCCCAGCCTGGAGGTTCATTTTAGCTGCTTTAGCAGCAATTTTCCTAATGACCAGGTGGCTGCTGCCCAATTTATTTTACTTTTGCTTATCTTCATATAATGATGCAATTTTTATACGCAGTAGTAACAAGTAGTTAGTCTGAGTTGGATTAAATATTTATTATGCTAGGATAATGACAGTGCAGAGAAACACAGATATAGTGTCATAGCAGAGGCCTCAGAGGCAACACACAATGCAGTGCAGAGGAGTGGAGGCACAAGCTGATACCAGACAGGGCACAGAGTGACACTCAAGACCTCAGGGCTGTAAAAAAATGCCTATAGCTGGCTAAAGAAATGCAGACCTGCATTTTTGGGTAAGGAAGAAAATGTATTAGACATATCTAAGACACTGCAAATATACTGAATCCAGGGGCAACGTGGTGTTGAATCCAATGAAGAAAGAACAAGGTGTAAAAGCATATTAGAAAACATAAAAATAACTAGAAGCAGAGCCCAGAGCTAAGAGGAAGAAAACATCATCATCATCCTCATGTCAAAGTCTAAGAAACTCTCCACTACCAACATACTCCTCCCAGGGAAGCCGTTGGTACCTTACAACTTGCCGTAACTGCGCCTCTGCTCTGAAAATTAAAGCAAACAGCCTCAAGATCCAAGGAGTATGGGTGAACAAAATGCCTCAGGAAAAGGCAGATACTCAGAAGCATGCATATAGCAATTTAAAAGGTATTGCTGAAGCTTTCCCCCTTGTAGGAACAGTCTTTGTTTTCCCTTAATATGTAGGTTTGGGGTAACAATAACTCTTTGATTAGATCATTAAGATTTTAATTACACTAGCAATAAAATTTTGCCTTTAAAGAGCGCGCATTCCGTCTTGCTTGTACAAAGATTTTGAGTATAGCCACCTTCAGTATTAAAGCCAGTTATGCCTCTTGCCTACAAGACACCCAGTCAAAAATAAAAATTAAAAAAAAAAAAAAAATAAAAATCACAGCTTTGGTCAAGGGAAAAAAACACAATGTTTTTTTTTTTTTTTAGTATGAATATGGCCAATTTGTGTACATTACTGTCCTGTGCTCCTTTGTAGCATTTACTCTTTCCATATATTCCAGTACAGGATGCATGCTCCTTTCAGGCCATACAAAGACTAATGAAGACACTCTTTCCAGCTTCAGCTCATGGGACAGTCACAGCCCCTCTCATCTATTTTCATTGTAGAAATGCCAGCAGAGAGACACAGATTACTCTGGAAGTTTACAGTGAGACCTCACCCATTAGTTAAGGGGAAAAACACAAATGGAACAATTTTATGCTAATTTCAAACATTTGGGCTTGCTACAGTAGTTTTTGAGTAGTAACACAGAGAGTTGTAGTAACAACCATGGTAACATGTTAATAGTTTTAATTGAAGTAATTTCTGCAGACTATAAGAATTATACCCTAATGTGTTAATTAATATGATTAGGAAACATTACAAAAATTAGTATGTAAAATGATATATCATGATATACAGAAAGGCATGTTTTACAGGGTATGGTTCCTCTGAGCTCTCCTCAGGGTGAGATTTATGGATGTTAATACACAAGGTTTCAGCAAGGTAAACAGCTGTTTCGATTTCAGTTATAATGAACATTAACTCTACATCCCTATTTCTGCTTAATTAAACCTCTGACTTTGCAACGAATCAAGAACAAACAGAACCAGGAACAGGCACTAATTGGGCCCTGTGCAATTTCAGCCTCGGCTTCCAGTCAGAGTGGGCTACCTAAACTAAAAAACTCCCCCTAAAATAAGTTTATCTTCTGCCAGCCCACCCAGTAATTTCTTCACTTCATCATAGGAAAGCACTGTAAAATGTACAAAATATTCAATTTAATCTTTCGCTTTTTTACTGTTGTCTAAGTAGTCATTTCCTTACAGCAAAAACCTCTAAAACAAACTAAGAAACTTGCAAAAGCCTCTCATGAATCCTCCTGCAGGACGGAGTGACAGCAAGCTTCTGTGTTTTTTGATTAACCTTCAGCCTGCCTTAAAGAGGATCATATCTGCACCAGCGCAGAGTTAAACACCAAACACACCAGAGACAGGGAGTGAAAGAGCACTCAAACTGCTTTAGAAACGCTCATGTAAAACCCACCGAATTCACCTACTAATAGGAAAAAAACCCAAAAAAACAAGAACCCCCAAAAACTTAAAAAGCTTAATGCTGTGCCCCAAACATTTCTTGAAGAGCACACACACTCCCTTTACAAAATGTCCCCTCTTCCTCCTCATGACATGTGTCTGACAGTGCCAAAGCAGCTTCACATGAGAGGAACCAAGGACTCCATGTGACAGGGTGCAGACTTCTACCATGCTTACAGAGGAGGAAAAAATACATTAATAAAAGAGGAACTTATGCCCTAAAGGACATAAGGTAATTTCACATTATTCTGTTAATGAATCTTTAAGACAAGATAGGATAAAAACATCATTGAAATACCTTACAGCCCCTTAGATTTGGAAGTGACAGCTGCAGCCTCTCTTGAACCGCCTTCACTTCACGAGCATGCTCCTGAAGGTTTCTTTCTGACCTACAACCTTTGTCTGAGCTTCCTTTGTGGCTTAGCAATACAAAAAGTGTCGCTTAATCGTTACGCTTAAACCANTTTTTTTTTTCTTTTCCCTGCAGCTGAAAGCTGCAAGTTCACAAGTCTATGGTAGGCAAAAGCTAGGAAAAATATCCTGCAGCCTACTATGAACACACAACAAACCTTAATATAAATACACATATTAGTTTGTGGCGCAGTAATAGTCAGTTGGGATTTACACACACAACTAGGTCCATCTCTCCAAAAGCACCATTTTGTAACTCACCGAAGGAAGTGGTAAATAACTGAGCAGGCTCTCACCACTTCATGGGAGGCTGGCTACCTAAGCCCTGAACTGAGAGCAGACCTTAAATATAAATCACTTAATTGCTCATTTTATTTGACACCTAAGTACTCCATGCTAATAAAGTTAAGCATTAAAGGATTACAATGTGACAAATTATACGCCCATCTCATAAAAAAAAATATTACTGAAACAGAGCTGGATGTGAAAGGCTCTCAATAACATACAGTGTATGTCTAATTTTAGATGATTCCTCAATCACTGGAGAGTTTGCAGTGTATACAGCCAATCCAACTCAATCAACTGACTTCTGTCTCCATGACTCCAGGTCACATTATCTCATGAATGAACTGTTATATAGGTCAGTCAAGAGCCATCTTCTAATCTAATGCATTTCAGCCTTGGCATTTATGCTCTACATATCAAGGCTGTAGACAATTGGATGAGTAAGAAGAAAATATCAAGGAAGGGGCTGTAACAATTACGCTTTGTTTCAGACAACAAACATGGGAACAGATGCTAGCAGAAGCCTGCTTATAGCTGGTTTTGTTTTAATTAGATTTAATACATGTGAAAAGGACAGAAGCAACAGGCTCAGAGAAGAGAGGCCTTGTTGGGTCACAGATCAGGTTTTACCCACAAATCAAGCACTGCCCTGCTATTCTACCTCAGCTTGGCTGGGAGGTATATCAGTCTTTGCTGAGACATGTGCCAAAGAGGTGCCTGCTTACTTGCAGTAACTGATCTCACTGACTCTTTTTGCACAGGGCCCTGAACAATCATCAGGAAAGAATATTTTTGGTTGCTCTCAAATCAAGGTGGATTTGAGACAACAACAGAACGGAAAGTTTCCGTTCTTCTTTGCCAATCTCGAGTCATACTTGTCCTTACATGTTTTAGAGAGTAAGGCCTTTGGGGAGACTTCCCAAAATATGGTTCATGAACTGTTTATTTAACTTTGCAATGCAGAGGCTGATGTAAAATCCATCAGAGTAACACCTCTGGTAATACTTGGGTAAAATGAAGAATATCAAGATGGAGATGTTGAATGAAACTAATGCAAGGGAGCTATTGCTTTATAGAAATAATTTCCAGCCAACTTTTTTCTCCCCCCATTTTCTGTTCAACCTAAGCTATTCTAATTTAGATATGAAAACAAAATTGCAACCGATTAAAATTGGGTCAGTGGTAGTTCCTGTATGAGGAAACACATGGCTCACAATCGCGTAAAGACAAACTGTCTGAAAGCAGCACTGCCTGTAGCTTACATAGGTGGGCCAGCAACTAATTACTGGCTACTTGTTTGTTTTAAGTTTCCAGAAACAAATCACACAGATTTACTTCTTCTTTCTGCTTCTCCGGTTTAAAAAGTGTTTCTGGTATGTAAAGGGTTACAACTATTAAAGTGAAAGCAAAATGCCCAAGGCCAAGTTTTCCTGTAGCCGGTATACTTGGTTGAATTTTCATCTCCTGTGTCCTAACAACTGTTATCTTCAAGTGTGCTTCAACATGCCCATTGCTGTTGTAGCAGTCTTTTTGTTCAAAAGCTTTAAAACCTCGATGCATGCAAGATGGAGAAGGGGGATGCAGGAAGCAGCGCCTATTATACAGGAGATAACTTTCGACATCTCATGCCTTACCTACTTCAAAACAGCTATCTTAAAAAAGGATATAAACAAAAATAACGAGCACAACACCCCCTATGTAACCCTTTCCCCACCTCCAATGAAGCCTTTGCTCTGGTGGTGTTCTCATCTCCGAGCAACAACTGCTTTGCACTCATGTGCAAAGCACATCATCCACATGAGGTGGATAATACACTAATTTTACAAATGTGTATGTTGAATCACAACACCCTCAATGAAGCCGGCCAACACAAGTACAAGAATACAACTAGAAGGGGAGAAACTGGAGTTTTCCTGGTTCTGGCTACTATTTTTCTAAATAAAAGCCATGTAAAGTGCATCCAAGATATTGATGGCTTTTACTGTGCAAAAGACACTGAATAATTTTCCAGAAAATAAACACAGATATTCATAAGAAAAACCACAAACAAGTTATTGATTAATAAATTACGTCAAGTCCAATTTGCAAGAAAGAGAATTAATGTATTCATAACCAAGGGAAGGTCATTAGACAATGTTTTAATTCCACTGCATTAGTGCTGCACTTATACATTAGCAGTTAATGTGATAATGTCAAACTCTCCACTAATTGTACCATCATAAAAATAAATGTTGTTTTAGTATTCTTTTGAAAAAAAAAAAAAGAAAAAAAAGGGGAAAAAAAATCAGAGCTATTACCACGGTTCTCTACTCCAGTCATTGGCAGAATGTTTATCTTGTATCAATTTTACATGCAAGAAAAAAAACTGTAATGGGAAGTCAACAGATGTGAAAAATATAAATCTTTGGTAAAGTGCACAATCAACAAAGGCAGGGAGATTTTTTTTATGTTGGGTTTGAGTTGATTGGTTGGGTTTTTTTTGTTTTGCGTTGAGTTTGGGTTTTGGTTAGTTTTTTTTTCCAAATGAAATCATTTTAATGCTCCTTGACCTGTAAATGCCATTTTTAATGGAATGCAGAAAAAAATTAATAGATGAAGTGACAACATAAAAATAGATCTGAAAGTCAGCTTGGAAAAACAGCCTTTTCAGCAGAGATGTTATTTTCTGGTTCTTGAAAAGTCACAAGCAACAATCTGATGCTCAGCACTATTACGTAGGACAATGCTGCTCCAAACTAATTTTGGGTAGGTCAGGAACATAATTCAATGTGGTGGACCCCATATGTGGACACTGTGTAAATTCTAGGAGGATATTTTGTCTTTGGTGGATAAGCACTTAACAGAAATTGAGTATTTCCCTGAGGATCACACCTAGAGCTTCCTTTAGAAGGATTCTAAATTGAGATTGGTGCTTATCATGCTATAAAATTTGTGATTTTAAATTTGTTGGATTTTTTTTCTTCTCTTGCTCAGTCACTCTCTATAGATTAACATTTAGCAAAATGAAAATTTCCTGAAGGTAATTACCTGGCTGCAACTCAAGGCAATCAAAAATTACAGTTCCTTTTGGCAAGAGGTTGCAGAGCGGAGGAGGCACCATGACAGGGCAGCAAATTCAAATTTCTGAGCTTCCCGAGGTTGAAACAGTCACAGGGCTCTGCAACAGCTCTTGCTCTGCTTTTGACTCACCTTGTTTCCTACAAGTGTGTCTGCATTTGACCCACACAGAGGGTTTCCAGAGGCCCTGCGTTACTCGGTGGTTAGGTGCTGCCTCTTACATTGATTTTTCCTTTTTTTTTCCTCCAGAGCTGTGACATTACATTCCACTGTAGAGATGATACTGTGCTTCATGCAGCTTGGCTCTTTGCAAGTCCTGCTGCATGGGTGAAGTTCATTGCCTCTGCAGGCACATAGTGGCAATTTTGCTAAGCAATGCCCTATCGGAAAATGGGAAACCAAGCTGCAGGCTTTGCTTTCTCTAGCAATACAGTGCTGGTTTTGTTCACAGAAGCACAAAATGGCAGGGGTTGGAAGGAGTCTCTGAAGATCATGTAGTCCAATCCCCCTGACATTTTGTTTCCCCTGAAACTCTGTCACCTCTTCTCAGGTGTTGACCTGGTTTACCATTGCAGCTACCCCAGCTGAAGACACATTTAGCTTTGCTAAACTTAGTACTTTGACTTAGTACTTCAGAGCATTTTACTACTCTGCTCAGGGCAGTACATAGCTGATTAGAGACAAGNTTAGTGCTGCAACATCTGAATGCAACTAGAGAAGTGCATCTCAACTGTTTTGTGTAGCACAGACATACTGTTTAATTAAGCCATCAAAAAAAAAAAAAAAAAAAAAAAAAAAAAAAATCAAAGTAATAGTGGAACACACATGGTTTTCTTCACCTACAGATGGCTGCATCTGTGACTTTACTACCACTGATCACACGTGTGGGGATTGTTTTGCTTCATTACATGACTTTTCCCCAAAAATCTTAAGAGCTGGTGACTGAAAATACATCAGTTTTCATGAAAGTTTGTATTAGATTTCACATGATTTGTCTGCTTGGTTCATCTCCTTTCTCCACACCATGAAAAAAAACCTGCCTTACTCTCAGTACAGCCTGTATACTTCCCAAGCTCTGCCCATACTTACTAACGTTCTCTTTTCTGCCTGGTTGTGGTTATTTTAAAGGCAGCTCCTCATAGACTAATAGATGGTATAGCAAAGTCACATCGGTGTTTTTAGGACTCTTTGAATCTCCAGTTAGATTATCTGTGTAGATGAGTGGACTATTTCAAGGATTTCTTCTTTTTAAGCAGATACACAATGTTAGCAGCCCTTCATTTCAGGCACTAAACCCAAGTCCTTTTCATGCAGGAAGATATTACACTAACATTCATCTGAAAAAGTGTGTAAGCTTATGCAAATAAATAATGTAAAATAAAATGTAAAATAATGTAAAACAAATAATGTAAAAATAAAATAATGTAAAATAAAATCTATCAGTAAAATACTAAATAGTATCTTCACGGTGCCAACTAAAATATTAACTAAGCATGTAAATGGACAGTGTATAATAAAAGACCTTCTTTTGGGACAATTTATGCAATTATGAATATGTAAGTTATGTTCTCATTTTCTGGTTTGACCTCTGCTTACTAAAATGCTGACAAGGATACTCATACTCTGACTGCAAGTCATGTTTTTGATGCATCCAAAAAGCCTAGTACAAGACAAAATCAAAACTGAAAGAACTCAACCAGGGGATCCTCAGTTTTCACTTTAAAAAGAAGAAAAGGAAACAAAATCCCAAACTTGACAAACTAATTTTTCAGTCCATCTGGCTACTAAAACAACTAAATTAAACCAGGAAATGAGTATCCTAGAGGTTAATTGGTCTCAATACAAAGAAATACGTAAGTGATTAGGCTTCTATGTTCTGTTATTTCACAGAAGTTTTGCATTTTTCTATCACAATTTGTTTTATCTTACTCTAAGGCTTTCGACTGTATTAATTTGCAAGGAGATAGAAACAAAAGTTTTCTTTGCTTAACTTGCTGTAATCTTGATAAAACATAAAGATTAGTCCTAAGAGCTGCTTCATGTTAAAGTCTGAAGAGAAATGTGTCCTAGTGGGCCTGGTCCTACTATGGAAAAATTGCATCTATTATTGTCAGACTAATTTGTCCAGCTTTTTAGGTACTCAGTTTCACGGAAATGGGAAATTACCCCTGCCTTTCCAGAAGCCAACTTGAGATGGCTGCAGTTTGGCTTCCAAGGCACTTGTGCAAGGATCAGGAAAACATGTAGGCAATGGGATACGCCAAACAGTGGTGCATCTCAGTGCTGACTTTCTCCAGTACTAAGATAACCAAGGTGGTTAGTAACGCATAAAAGAAATCAGAAAACAAGAGGTTGAGAGTAGGATAAAAAAAAGCCAAAAACCACATTCATCCCTCTGAGTCACATCCAAATCCAAATTGCTCCAATTTAGTCCTGGCTCCTTTTATTCTACAAGTTCTGCATCAGAGCCATTTGTTGAACTTGGGGAAAATGTAGCTGGAAGAGAGATAAGAAAGGCATGAAAATGGAAAGACTTTTGAGAAGCAAGCTTGCCTTTGTATAAGGATCACATTATGTTGGATAAATCAAGTGTGATGGTATGCGATAGGGGCAGGTAAAGACAGGAGCACTAAGGAGTACAGCTGTGGTTTAATGCTTTCCTCGGCACACTGGCTGCAGGGTTTCGTTATCAGCCTCAACTCGCTGACTATCGTAAACCTAAGCCAAGTGAGAAAAATTTCCATCAACCAATATTTATAGGGCAAAAGGTTAACTAATACAGAAAAGTGGGACAGAACTTACTGCAGAACACAGTTGAGAAAAGAAATTTGGAAAAGCTGTAAAGATTGAGTTTTGATACAGGCCAAATGCTGGAAATAAGTAAAAAAAAAAAAAAAAAAATTACTAGGACTTAAAATTCAGATGGAAAATGGGAGGTTGTGTGAGGATTGGAAGTCAAAAAAAATCCCCCAAAACAACTGTAGCATAAAATGAGTTTATTGAGTATCTGTTCATGATAAACAGTAGAAACATGTAGCAGAATCAGATGTTTTAAAAGGGCCTAAGAGGAGACTGAGAACAGGTTACCTGCTACACCAAAACTGACAAAAATAGACATCCTTTTAAAATGATATATGATATTTTTAATCTCTCTGCATTAATTTATGAAGGGTAGAGATATCTGTGGAGTTTGTAAAGAATTATACTAGTAATTCTTCACCATGATGGACAAGTTGCATATGGAAGACAAAGATCAACTACAATCCAGGGAAAAGATTTACAAAACCTTACAAATGTGCAGAGCTGGGATTTGGAATCAATTGGAAATTACTAATTTGATAAACAACCCTAACTTAATTAGTAAATGAAATGTCAAAACCCCCTACTTTAGGTTTTTTAAAAGCACAACTTGAATACAGCGTACTGAAGTCCATGAAATTTTTCAATTTTGAGCCTAAGACATTTGCCAGTTTATTAAAAAAAAAAAAAATCACTGTATTTCTTTATTACTGTGCTTATACATAAGAAAGACACACATAGCACATTCCAAACTAATTTTTTTCCCTGGGTCTACCAGTGGCTACTATTTTTCTTTTTTAAAAATTTTTTAAAGCCTATAATCTTACAGAGAAATTAATACTGTGATGGAAACACATTATCAGATTTACAAAAAGAAAAATTTTAAATGATGAGATCTATACAGTTAGTTTTACACTCACACTGTAGTCCGGATCTAAAACTAAAACTGCAGAAGCAACTGAAAATTCAGTCTGGTTGCATTTTTAGTACCTTCTTGCTAAGCCTGGTAGTTTTGCATTGTACAGTAGGAACTGCTGTGAAAAGACTGCTACACCATTGTCTGAGCACTGACAGATGAACCTAGTTTTCAACACCAATTTTTAAATTTCTGAATTGTCACATATTTTAATATATTGCCAAAATGCCTAAAGGGAACTATATTAAACGGAGACTTAAGTTCATCTGGGGGTGAAAAATTACAGAATTGTAATTGCAAACAGCAGCATGAATAGGAAAGATGTGGAATTTAAGTTAAAAAAAAAAATCAAAATTGAAAAAAAAATTAAAAATCCAGCCCACATTTCAGGGAAGGCTGGAGAAGGAAGCTGTTTACAAGTCGTTAGGTTCCCAAGGTTTTGATGCAAAAGTTGTCAGTTTACAAATGTTCTGCGAGACCTCCCCTGCACACCAATATGAACTGATCTTCTCTTGCCATTTTTGCCCAGTTCCTCAGATCCTATAGCTCAAAATGAGAACAAACACTGAGGAAAGCATGTGTACATGGTTGCAAACACCTGTGCCCTGGTGCATTCTGCTTCCACGCTGTAACAGAGCTTCCTGTGTGAAGGTCACGGCACACAGCACCACGAGGCTCCTGTGATTCACCACTGCAACAGCAGTCTCCTTTCTGCCCATAAAATCTTTGGATTTTTGGGGGAAAACAGTTTCCAATCTATTGTACCCAACAGGCCTACTTTAAGCTGTTCCATTGTATTCTGAATAAAGATTTACACTGGAAAATACCCATGAGTTGAAATGTAAAATTTTCTGAAGGCATGCATCAACTCTTTCCTTCATCTGCCATCAGTTTGGATTTATAAGAAGGAATAATTCAAGTGTTTTCTAGTTCTGAGTATTTTCCTTTTCTTTCACTGAGATTTTGAAAATGAAAGCAAAAAACTCTCACCCAGCTTTTTCAGAAAAAGGAGGTGTGCCATTCACTGAGGTCAAAGCAAGACCAAAGCTGCCTCTCCCTATACTTTCTTCACTCAGCATAACGTTCACATGGTAAAGTGTGGGAAACCACATCCTGGAAAGAAATGCTGGAAGGATTTGAAAATGAGGTAACTATTATCTTTCCTAGTGTACAGCACTGCCAGTTTTGAAAC
>VWZE01017325.1:219657-269782 GCA_013396675.1 Eubucco bourcierii | reverse complement strand
CCCAAAAAAAAAACCCCAAAACCCCACTAAAATCCAAACAGCAGGCCTCAGCATCATGTCTCACAACTCTTCACACAGTCTTCTTGGACTATTCTTCCTTTAAGAACTGGCCCTAAATCATAAGGCACCTTTGAATAAAAAACTTAGCTCATACCAACAGCTTAACACAACAACATAGACAGGAATGATTTTCTGACACGCATACCTTATCAATAGAATGGTAAAGTTGGAAAGGACCTCAAGGATCATCTAGTTCCAACCCCCTGCCATAGGCAGGGACACCTCCCACTAGTACAGGGCACTCAAGGCCTCATCCAACCTGGCCTTGAACACCTCCAGGGAGGGAGCAGCCACCACCTCCCTGGGCAACCTGTGCAGGGCCTCACCACCCTCACTGCAAAGAACTTTCTCCTAACATCCAGTTTCCATCTCCCCTCTGCCAGTTTAAACCCACTGTCCCTTGTTCTGTCATTACAAGACCCTGTAAAAAGTTCCTCCCCAGCCTTCCTGTAGGCCCCCTTCAGATGCTGGAAAGCTACTCTAAGGTCTCCCGGAAGCCTTCTCTTCTTCAGGCTCCTTCTACCAATACTAATCTCATACTTACTGTGACTCCAGTTACCTGCTCTGTGCAGCGAATTTTTGACCAAGCCTGGTCTAAAGCACCACAAAGCAACAGAAACACAAGATTGCACCAAATCTGGTCCTTCCAAAGAGTATTTCCTCCTAAAGCCAAACTCATGTATCCTCACACCTCCTGATACAACCTGAACTCTCATTCAAAAGCTTTGACTGCCTCCAAGCTACGAACTAGAGCATCTACTATACCCATGGTAAAAACGTGCTGCACATGGTCCAATAGCAAATCTGGGAACCCTGAGCAAGAACAGGAGATGCAGTGTGAAAAGCAGCAAAGATGGAGAGCAAAAGAATATAAAGCAGCAAGTTTTATATCAAGGATAACATTTTAAATGTCTGTTTTGGTGCCGTTGCATTACTTTTCTACATTAAAGCAAATGCATGATGTCAGGAAAGGGCATTTCAAGAATTACATGTAAAAATACATGATGCAGGTCAGGTTAATTTAAAAAGACAAGCATAAAACCACAAAGGGACACAATTGACAAGCAAATAAAGCATTCCTTGGTGAGCTAAGGCAGAATATAAAACAAAACCAACACCCCAAACTGACCCATTGAATACTTATCTCAACGGACCCAGACAGTAGCATCTGTCCTTGTCAGGAGCTATCATGCGTTCTCGCTCATCCCAGTCCCTACCTTGAGGCAGTGGAGCAGACACATACGAAGCACGGCAGCCAACTCTTCAGAAGTCCAACTCAATGCTACTCACTTCCAGTTTTCCAAAACCTCCCACTCCCTCACCATAGGAAACCAGAAGTATGACACTGACTCCCTGATTATTTTTTTTCCACTAATAACGTTTAGCACTTCGGAGAAACAGTCAGAATAATGTTGCTTCAGAAAGTGCAAGTAAGTAACAAGCAGTCTTTCAGCCAGTAGGGTAATAAGTTACACCCAGAATCCTATTTAGCAGTTTACATAATTCACAGTTTCTCTGGTTACATACTTTGTAAAATATGACATCCAGCTGGGAAAGTTGGTCCACTTAATTGTCATATGGCAGTTGCTTGCTTTGAATCATCCAAATATCAATTAAAAAGCAAAAACAAAACTGTAAGGCAGATAGCTTTACATTTTTGTGTCGCACTTGCATACACACACAAAAAAATTCTCGCTGTCATTCAGAGAGGAAAAATAACCTTGCCTGAAATATAAACTGACTCTGCAGCTAGGCATCAAGTGTAATTCTCAAAACCTTGAAAAAGAGAACAACGAACAGACGCTTTTAAATCCTGTGTCAGCTATTTTAATGTTGCAGTTTTTCAGATAACAAATTAAATCTTACTACGCTGTCAAATTACAGACCTGCAGCCCAGAAGTCAACACGATGGCATTTTCAAAATACAACATATGGATATAGAGCTTTTGCTGATTGATACACATGCACTTAGCAAATATTAGAAAAATCAATCAATCAAAATGTAAACTTGCCAAAATAACTAGATGCCTTGTGCTACTCATTTCTAATCCTAATTGCTTGATTTCATTCATCAGGATTTATATATGCACCAGTACACTACCGAGGCAGTTAAAATTAAATACATCCCATTTTTTCCCCAGAAAAGTAATGGACTTTAACAGTCATTTTATTTCAATGAAAGATATTAACATACAATTCTACTCCTAACTCCAGGTTATAACGTAAGTGGATCCATTGATCACTTGCAAAAGGCAACAAAAAGAAAGTTTTTTCTTGATGCTCAGGGCAAATAAAATCCTGACCAGATTGTCCATTATTCCCCATGGAAATCCATCTAGTGTCTAAATACTACACAAATATTTTGCTATTGACGAGGTCAGATTTGTGACATACCAAAAAGTAAAAACACACCAGGAAAGACCATGCAATGAATCTACACCTATGATGCACCAAAACCATATTGTCCTATATGAACATAGCTGTGCTGGTTTGAGGCTAACTGGAATATTTTTAGAAAAAATATTATATCATAGGCTGTGAAAAGAAAAACAATGGTGATGCCTACTTCACTCATAGGCTTGCTGAGATGTATAAGAACACAAACATAGCTAACACACAGGGAATCTCCATCTCTGGGAGCCTTGTCTTCTCCTCTCTGCTGAGTAACCTAACTAACCACTCTGCTTCTAACTCCCCTGGCCGATCCTCCAAACTCACCTTGCGCATAAGCCAAAACCTGGGGTAAGGTAGAAGGGTGGGGAGAAGGTGGAAAGGTGGTTGGGAGCCCCTCCTGGGGACTCTGATTTCTGGGAGGGGAGTTGTGTTTCTGTATTACCTTTAACTTGTCTATTTCTGTATATATTCGTGTATATTGTGTATATATCTGCTGTCATATTGTGCTAAGCTGTAAACAGAGCTTCAGTCCTTAACTTCCAGCTGGCTGAGTCTAGTCTGGGTGATTTTACAAAGTGTGGGGGGGGTGTGGGGCGTGTGGGGTGTGTGTTCAGGTAACTCCCAAACCATCACAATAGCAAATACACTATGAAAGATTTTAGCATCCACAAAATAAGACAAGCACAAAGATACAGACTATAATAGTTACCTGGGGGTTATACACTATTTTTTGTGCTTTAGTTTCATCACAGGTTACAAGTGTAAGTGGAATGATCTGCAACCTACAGGTGGAGGGAATAAGGTTAACCAGGGCAGCAGAGACAGTCAGCAACTTACTTCACTGGAAGAAACTGCCTTTAACATGCAGCTGCCTTTGGAAAAAAGCAAATTTAACATCCATTGTAGGGAAAAAAGCTTCATTAATCAGCAGAGTCTACTACCATTCATTTACTAGATTCAAATCCTTATGGTTTAAATCTGAAGTTACATATGTGTATTGTATACACAGAAGGAGGCAATTTAGAGGTTAAAAATGGAAATCAGATTAAGAAAAAAGTGTGCCCAATAACTCAAGTGCTGAAGTCACTACAAAAGAGTAACAGCTATGAAATATTTAAGAGTCAACATTAATATCATTAGACTTCAAAGGATATCACCTTTTCAGTGCCAGCTTCTCTCATTGATCATCTGTGGAATGAGCAGCCTCACATCAATTTGTTTACAGAAGCTTCTTCCCAACCATATCAGCTAGAAATAAAGCATTTTAATTTTCTAAAAGCCAAAAAAAATCCCCTGCAGAGATCTTCTCTGCACCTCCTTGAGTCCACTCCTGGATTTCTCACTAACTTTGTAAATAATTTAATATTTCCATGGGGAGAATAAGAATGCTTTTTAAGAACAAGAAGATATTAAATGTTAACAAAGATGTAAGAGGCTTTTGAACATGAAAGTTATATATTTGCAAAGGCTTCTTCCAGTTTTCACATAGTCTCTTCTCTATATGTAATTGTGATGGGTAGAACAGCAGTAAACATTTAAGCTGCATTGCATTATTGTGTATAATAAGAGCTTGACATTTTTATTTTCTCCAAGGAGAAGCACTGCCTATATGCTCTCTAGTGGATGAACAGGGTTTTTACAAGGTCCCTCCTTCCCCCTCCTTTAAATGTTATCAAATATGAACTGAAAGGCTTTTATTCTGCCAGAATCCCAGTCCAAGGTTTTCTGTTTCTCTAGCAACAATGACACACTAACAACTGGAGTAGGGCAGAGAGAAGCTTCTTTCCCATGTCTCTGCTGCATCAGGTATGTCAGGGAAGTGGGAACACCATGCAAGTTTTTACCTCAACCTTGGCAAGGGCTAAGGGTAAATGCTTTAATTTACAATTCTTTCAAGGTACATTTTGAAGTGTATGTTTCTCATAGGTATCCATACATGAAGTCTTTCAGAGACAACTCCAGAATTTCGTGAGTAACTCTACTCTTCCAGAAAGCAAATACAGAGTCATTACAGCGTGAATTCACGGAAGACGACTTTTCAGGAACCCTGCCTTGCAACCCTCCTGCATCACACTTCTTTTCTCTACTGCTCATAAGTCCCAGCTGAAAGGAAAAAGGTTCTTCACAAGATTGTTTCCTAGAAAGCCTTCATTTTCCACACTAAAAGCATGCTGGGAAGGGATGTGAGGGAAACGGACTCACAAGTTTGACCATCACAGCGTCACGAAGAACTGCACACAAAGTGGCCAGTATTAGGCAAATTTATATTCAGGACCCAAGACCAAGCACTGCCAAAAACTCCTTGTCTCTGCTTTAAGCATTCTGGGGTAAATAGAGAGCTTGAGGCTCCAGGTGCAATGACCTTTCAGCAACACTAAGTTAAAAAGAGCTCCTCAAAAGATTGTCAGTGTTTTCCCATTTTGGCAGGAGAATCCTGCAAGAAAGCCTCTCCCCTCTCAGACAGCAGGTGCACAGGCTGCAAGAGCCCATTCTCCTTTAGATTAGTTGTATGCATCACTTCTTAAAAATTTATAAATCACTTAGCTTTCCAAGACCCATATTCCCCGCAGAGTAACCAGAATTACAGTCATGCTAGCAGTAAAGGAGGAGTTTGCTGGAGTTGGTATAATACAATGAACTATACTATAAATTACTTTAGGAAATGGCTGCTAATGTTTCCTCTAGGCAGGCTTTGGGGATACCACTCTCCCTGCAGTCCACTTCTGTGGAAATTAAAGAAGTTTAGTCATTTGAACAGAGGGGATACAGGTTTCTGCTCATCTGAAAGTGGTTTTTTCCACCTAGAGGCCATTATCACCAATTACATCTATGTAACACAAATTTAATTGTTTTTATTGACTAATGCAGTCTCTATCAGCAAGGAAACAAAATAAACACTTTCTGAGCTATGATTAGAAATCAGCATATTCACTCTAATCAGCTAAAGCCTGTAAGATGAGATACTTCTGAGGACAGTTTCTTAGAGTCAACTGATGGAAAGTTCCTGCAGGAGCCTTTTGACGAACAGCAAAAAAACACCCAAGACCCAAACTCAAACAACAAAGAAAACCCTGAAACCCCTCTTTGTTCCTTCTCAACTCACCTTTTCTTTTCTTCTTCCCTTTCCTTCTTGACTCTGATTTATGAATTTTTTTTAAGCCTTCAAAAAAAAAATAGTTTTATATATTGTGCATTCTGCACACTGAAAACTCTGTGCCTCCTCCTTTTTGTCTTTTGAAGTCTGGCATCTTTGTAGACTGCCTTATTCTGGAACTTCAGTTTTAGTTTGCTTTGAAAACATTCATTATAACAGCACACTTTTAAATATCCCCTTTTCCTGGTTTGTAGTCATGTCCCTAGATCTCTCTGTATATCACCTTGTCCCTTCTCAGATGCATGAAGTCCTGCTGTTTGAGGCTGTGTAGGTCACACCATTGTCTTCCCCTCTCATAAATGGACACAAACTGGCCTTCCAAAGTCATTTGTTTTGCCTGCCATACACCCATGACATTGCAATTGGGCAAGATACTCATGTGGTACTCTGAGTTCTGCTAATTACCATCGTGGTATCAACTGCAACAGCAAAGAAACACTAATACCTGTATTTGGCACCATGCACTGCTGTGCTGGGGTCTGGCATGTGGGTGGCTCACCCTGTGATCTCTGTCACTGTGCCTTTTTTGTTAGCATGACCCATGGCAGACAGGATTAAAGCCTATTGGAGGTGTATGTCTAAAAGCAGCACGGACGCAAGCTCGTGACTCTTAAGTGCCAGTACCACCTGCTTTGCATTCCATCCTCTTGCAAATAGAGCCATCCATCAGGTTTGTCTTTTCCCTGCAAGCACCTCCGAGAAAGGCAGAAACATGGGTACTGCACTGTGACCTTCCTCAAGCTCCGACTTTTTCCTTTCTCTTTACTTCTCTGCAGCTCTGCTCTAGAGAGGAGTTTGGTGCTGCCTGACCCAAAGAGCTGCAACCAAATCAGCGCTACAGCACTTGTGTGCAGGGTGAATCAGCAGCTTTTTCCCCCAAAATAAGGCTGTTGGGAGAGGGAGAGCTGGGGCAGTTATATAAGGCTACAGCAGCCCAAGAAAGTTGACGTCAGAGAGAGATGAGGCAAGAGCAGTGCCAGGAAAGCTTGTGGGGAGACATGGATGGCTCATGCAGAGGACTCACTAGGTAACCCTTTACAGTGAAATGCACAGCTCGGGCTGAGCACTAACACATTTCCTGGTTCTCTACAAGCAGATGACAAACAACTGCTGCCCCTACTAGAGGTAGTAGAGATGGAACTCCCTTTGAACTCATGGCCATGCACAGGTAGTAGCCATTAATTGTCTATTGACTCTGGGACATTCAAGAGGGAAGAAGGTTGATGAGGAGGGCTGCTAACTCCTCTGAGGATATCTGTGACTCCTCCATCCACATACTGGTGAAACAGAGGAGATGAAGGGAATCAGGCTACACATGGCTATAGGAGCTGTGTTACTCCTTAAGCATCCCTGAAGGCATCATTATATCCACTGTCATTAGGTCTCTCTCTGCTGTATGGGAAGGGAAAAGGTGACTAATGACTGCCATAGAAGGACATCCAACTAAGTGTTACACCTTACCCACCTCACTCCAAGCTATAGCCAGATCATTTGAAAACATGCAGTCAACTCCCTATCACATATAAGTTTAATTGACTGCCATTTTAGAAACCTCTTCCAACCTGGGAGTTCACATCCTATTTCCAGTCTGCAAAGCCATCACAAATCCTCTTGAGCATTTTCCATACTCCTCAGGTTTTGGATTTTGCATTTATATTTCCAAAGCCTCTCTTAGGGCCCCCCCTCAAGGGGTTTGGAATTTGCTAGTCAGAAGCATGGCATACATATTTGTATAGTAATACCATTTTCACAAGGGGTTACTTCTGATCAGTAACACAGAAGAAGAACCAGGAGGATTTTCCTGCGACTTTTTTTTTTTTTTTGAGGTGTGATTCTGTAGTTTTTGTGGTTTTGTTTTTCTTGATTTTGTTTTGTTTTTGTTTTTTTTTTCCTTTTTTTTAAACCACAAACCCTGAGATTTACTATCTGCATTACTGCATCTGACATGACCCTTTTTTGCACCCCCAACACATCCAGACTGCCTGTTCTTCACTCCCTGACAGGATCTCTCTGCTTCACCACTTCCAACAAGTTCCTTTTTTTTTAATCACTCCCTCCCTCTTCCGACTCATTTGCTTCAGTATTTCCTTCCTAGGACTCTGTGATTTTTTTTTTTTCAAACTGTTCCTTTTGGAAAGTAGCACCTCCTTGACTACACTAAAATCCCTCCTGAAAACACATCTGCTGAATTGCTTGCAAGAAATTAGTCCTGCAAATTGTGTCTCTCTTTATATGCATCTGGCCTGCCTATTCTCCAAACTCACATTCACCTACCCAGGAGCACAGTTACCCTAGACTTCAGCTGGGAGCAATGGAGAGAGAGAGAGAGAGAGAGAGAGGGAGAAACAGCTCCAGAGGACCATTCTGAGCACCTAAGATTTAATGTAATAGAACTATTAATAATACATAAGAAAAGAATTATCCAGAGCTCTTTAGTCAGAAAAATCTACAGCTCAAGTCCCATCTGAATTGAAGAGAGATTTTTTTTTTTTCCTGTTCGCTGGGACATGAATTAGTACCAAGTACATAACCTACATTTCCAGTTGAACGTGCAGCATCGCATACAGCTCTTGCTTTGTATTTTAGTTTCTTCTTCTAAGTATAAGCATCTTAAGCATGCACTTGTCATTTACTATCCATAGTGTCAACTGTCAAGGCTGTTTTAAAAAAAAAAATAAAAAAAAATTAATCCTGTTCCCTGTCATTAACTCTGTCTGCAATTTTAGTATTTACAACCCTAAATTGGATGGAGAGCTTGTTTGCAGCCTAAATTGCAATCGCTGGTGTGTTTCTTTGCCTTCTTTTTTAGCACTATATGCACAGGGTTGAATATTCCAAGTGGTGGGAGACAAAGTATTTAATGTACAAACTGGACCATGTCCTTAACCATGGACTCAGTAGGACCCTCTAAAATTAAAATCAGGCACATGGTTAAATGCTTCGCTGAGCCAGGCCAACATATCCAGAGGTTTAAAGCCCTGACCATCTTCTTTATAAACAGATCTTAGCCCCACTCTTCCTTACTTCAGTGCAACCCAAAAAGCTTCCATCTCCTCCAGACTTATCTTTGCTCTCTCAAATGGTGTCTAATTCAACCTTCTAATCTGTGTGTTTTTATCTCATTCATTGCTCCCGAATGTGGAATTCACTATCTACTTTCAAAAGGGAAGTAAGTACAACCACTGTTTCCTAGACAACAGAAGAGTAAAATTAACTCTTCCCCCACCCCTCCCACAACAGAAACAAATATTAAATTTTGCTACCTGAACCATATTAAAGAAGAGCTGCCACTAGAATAAATGACATTATAAAGCAATGCACAGGGAAAAAAAAAAGTGTCAGGCTGCTATGTCACAAAAAACCATATTTTGCCTTTCACTCCACATCCTTTCCTAAACAGAACACAATTAGTCTCAGACACAGAATCTACAGGCTCAGCCTGAGTTATCACAGTAAGAGCCAAGAAATTTGTAAAACTTCACTAAACAATGTGGCTAAAAACCTCTGCTTTTTTGAGCAGGACAGAACACAAACAATTTTGCAGTTGATCACCTTTGCATGACATGTCAGTGGGCACCATCAGGACATAAATCTTAAGAGTTTGAAGAAAAGACAAAGCACAAGTTAATCTGAATCTGTTGTGTTTGTTTTCAACATGCTACAATACACCAAGGGGTATTTATCTGGTGGGATTACTGGGCTGGCTGAACCTCTTCATCTTTGTAACCTGGAATCCAGGGATGCCTCATGCTGGGTAACCTGTACCTGCTTTTACATTATTTCCTTGTAAAACAGCTGGACTGCACCACTCTGAAGTGACACTGAAGAGGAAAAAGGATTCTTAGACAATAAAAAAGCAAAACTATTTCAACATGTTTTACATTTCTGTGCTTTACAATTTTATGGAGCCTTGAGGAACCTGGTGTCTTATTGTAGTTTTGCAACCATTTGCTTGGATTGTGCCCATGCAATTTGAGTGCACAACCACAGTAATTCTCAAAATAAAGCACAATACAAACAGAAGTGATTAGGAGACATCATATATATTTATAACAGAAGTGAAGAAGAGATTTGTTTTCTGTGATGGAGAAAACCCCAAAGGCACCATACGAGTCCTCCATAGGTGTGTATCATGCAACACAATACAGTTTGCAAGCCTACTACATGATCATAGCATGGTTTGTTTAGCTCCTGGAAGTTTTTAATGTAAAATATCCATAAGACTAGAAGAATTTGCAGAATGACTGGACCCAGCAACATGAGAACACACTGAAGAGTCGCCAGGTTCTCAAATATACAACTAAAGAGCACATACAGGCATCTCTTGGGTTTCCCAGGCCTCCAGTACCACATCATATCCAGTGTGTAGAAGAGAAATAGTAAATCTCTTTCTTTAATACAGACATATTTGGGTTTTTTCACTCCTTTCCCCTGGCTCCAGTGTACAGCACAGCAATCCATCATGTCTCCAGGCCTTTTTCCCTTCACCAAAAAAATAACATTGCTTGTGTTGAGTTGCGGTGGTAAAGGAGGAAAAAAAAAACAACCAACCCACCAAACAACAAAAACTCAAAGGGAAAACCCAATGTATATTGTAAAGGAAGGGAGGAACAGGATTCTTAATAGTTAACCTACTCTTGCAGGGCTTAAAGACATGCTTGGATACAGGACAGTCACTTTTATATATATATATATATATATATACACACACACCAGTACTATAAGCTGGTTTATATATGCTCAAGTACATTTTTCTCTTTTCAAGGCCGTGCAGATCTCCAAGCTGCCCTGAATGTCAGAGACATCCAGGGAGAACCACAGATAAGAATTTTAGACTTAAGAGCACAAGTCACAAAACACATTATTTGGCTGTCAAACCAGGACTTGCTAAATTAATGAAGCATTTTAATTCCCAGATCAACAGAAGCAAAGTTAATTTTGTGGAAGTGTGCTAGATTCCAAAGCTATTACTATTAAGACTAACTTAAACCTCATCTACATTCTTCAGGGAACAGGAGAGAAGAATAAACAGAGGTGAAATTAACCATGAATGTGAAGTGGGTTTTTTTTTTTTCCTGACTGCAGTAATTTTGAAGAAAGAAACTTAGAACCCTGATAGTACTAATTCCTAATAGACTGGTCTATTTTCCAGCAGCCTACCACATGCCATTTTCTTTATGCACACTTTTGTATTTTCCTTACACCCTTCAACAGCCAGCTAATATATTTGGTTTTTTGCAGGGGTTAAGTCTGTATTTCCCAAATGATTATTTGCACTGTAGGAGCTGTTCAGATCTTTCATGGATCAGGGTCCCCAGAATTAGGTTTTGTATAAACACAGTACCAGGAAATAGTATTTTCTCTAAAGACCTTGCACAGTCCAAGGTCTCAAATGAGTCTGAAACGAGAAGCAAACTCACTCAATAAATGGAGTCTAGGACAGAGTTGAGTTCTTGACTTTAAGCGGTTGGTTTATAGATCATCTTATATGGTCTTTACACTGCAAAGCAGTCTTTGAGCTGTACAGTAGGTTGATAAATAGTAAGATTACTCTATTAATCACCAGAGAAGTACAGAATTGGATATACAGACTTTCTTTAAAGGAACGACACGCACTTTAAAGTGACAGTCACTATTGGAAAGGGGGCGCAGTGAAGACAGAAGACTTGAACCCAAATAAGAATTATTGTGATCTCTACAAGCCAGAAAATACATAATATTGAAGATCAGATTGGCATTGCACTGTTCTTGTGAGTTGAGCTCAGTGGTTTTGAACATGAGGGATGGAGAGGCCATGCACTTTTCACTGTTTGCTGATTTCCTATGAAGTTAAGCAGGCAGGAAACCCGGGTTGATAAAAAGACATCAAGGTTCAAGCTTCTCACTCAATTCAGTCTAGAGAGTGGTCCACTTGGTAGTTTGCTGTTTTATCTAGATCAATCTCTTTTTTACCCACTCCCACTCCCGAGCAAAGGACTACTCCTTGACAGAAATGTGGCATACTTCTACAAAACAACTGTGATAACAAAGACCTAACATTTTGCAAAGAGAGTATTTTCACTGGAAGTTTCCCAAACCACATAAACCTTAATCTCCATCCTCACTTGCAGCATTTGATGAAGGGCTTCCGAGACAAGACTACATTTGCAACGACTCATTTTCTGTAAGTGTGCTGCTCTCTAGCTGGCTTGGATGAAAGCAACTCTAGGGCTTATATATGGGACCAGTCAATTAACAAGATATTCTTCACCTGAATTGACTCAAATGGGACGAACTACATAAAGACAGTCTTGGTTGAAAAAATCTGATCTCATTTTTGTGCAACATGGGGGTGTGCCATCAAGCCCTTCAAAGGGAAAAGCTTACTCCTGAGCAAATACCTGACAAAAAACAAGAGTAATCAGCCCCACTCAAGCATTTCCTAGAGTTTCATCTGTGGATCTCCCAAAGATAAGAAAAAGCAGGACATGAAAAAACACAAGTCCTCCAGGTGGCAAGCATGGAAGAAGTATTAATCTCACTCAAAGTTTCAGCCACAGGAATGCAGTGTTCTCAAACAGAAGATGCAGAGCACTGACATTTCGCTCCAACAAGGTACCTCAGAACTGAAGCGTGTCACTCTCCATTGATTATAGAAGAAGCCAAGAAAGATAATCCTCATTGCAAATATCTCCAGTGGCTCCAAGTTGGGTTCTAAGCACATTTTTATACCAAGATGAGGACATAGATTCAACTTTGCAGTGTTTCAATATCAAAGTTTCATTACCAAGACATTGACATACTTCATAAAAACATTCAGAGCTCCTCAGAGAAAAAGCACCAAGTAGAAACTAAACCATCATTACTTCCATAGAAAATGAATATGAGGCTTCACAATATATTTCTGTGCTTGCAGAAATGGGTAGGAAGACTAAAATAATTGGCCTGATTTTCAGTGTCTATATTTAGATACCCAAATTTGAAAATGTAGGTCATGTGACAATCTATACTATTCAAATCTGGCTTACTGCAACATGAAGTCACCTTTTATTGTTCTTCTAGTTATGATTTTAAAATGAAAACTGTTCAGAGTAAGAAGACAACCTTCTCTGTATGAAAATGTACTCAAAACTACATCATCGTATTAATGCTCAAAAGCAGCTCTAGCAACTTTAAACCTGGTGTTTTATTTTCAAGAATTAACCATGAAGAAAGGTTTCTGCACTCTTGGAAATGCAGAAGCTTTGCCAAGTTTTTCAATGCACAGAGGCAAAATTGCTGTCAACCTGACCTGGACAATTGCAAAGAGTTCATTATTCATGCTCGTTCAATTTCTGGTCATTTTACTGAAACAAGGATGCTACTCAGTGCCAATTGAGATGGTGGTTTTGCGATGGACACTTTCCCACTATAAACTGGACCACATCCACTAGCTTATTTCATGCACTGAACAGCTGCTGCAGAAAAATAAATAAATAAATACAAAATTCAGAATCCAAACCAGTGTCCCAGAGGTAAAGAATCCTGTAAAAAAGAAACGGTATTCAGATGTAATGTTTATAAAATTATGCTTCAATTTAAATATTGGTTTGGGTACAGGCAAAGACCCCTTTTAACTCCTTACTCGCTAGCTTTGAAAATAGCCAAGCTAACACAACTTTGACAAAAAGAAAACCACCAAACCTCAAAATGTCTTTTCATGCCCTTTGCTATACAAACTTTGAAGTAAAAGACAGAATTTCTTGAATGCGTAACTATGACACTAGGGTAAGGAGGAAACATTTGTTAATAACATCTTTTGTGTATAGGAAGTTTGAGTGGTACTCTTAAAACTGCATTATGGTAAACTAATATTTTAGTTGGATGTGTCAGTGCTATGCAAACATAATCATAATCTGAAATCTGTTGTATTGATCATGTAATAAAGATATGTAACAGATTACTGCAAGCATTTGCATTCATTACTTCCACCACTGGGGAAGTTTGAATGAGGAGTTTAGGGACATAGTGTAACAGTTCTGTACAGGGAGATGTTAGGCTATGGTTGGACTCAGTATTAAAGTCTCTTTTCCAGCCAGGTAATTCTGTGGTTCTAAGTACAGGACAAACTTTATTTCTTTTGGCTTATCTGTTTGCTGCCTAGGGAGAAAATGGGGGACACAATTAAAAATTTTCAAACCCTTATTTTGCTTGCATTTCTAAGGGTATTTCAAGAACTTCCCAAGAATACAGCAGCCTGAAAATGGGAGAAATCCCATTTCCTGTAGTTCTACTCCTTGAACATAAATATTTTCTTTGTTAGTCATTCTTCTTTATATAATAGACTGGTTGCTATATCACAACAGCATCATAATACTTCAGAGAAGTCCAGTCACGTCAGAGACATAGGAGCACAACGATCCACAGCTTGCCTATTTAGCTTGATTTCAGATATTCAAGTATACATGATGGTAGTGGAAAACATCTTAAGTGAGTACTGTGAGGTTTGAAAATGTCTATTTCATTGTGTACAGTCTTTTTACTGCTCTGTCTTTTACAAGCTTAGCTGGTCACTCATGTACAATCATTGTGGTAGCAACTGCTCTAAAATTGCAGCTAAAGGTTTGTCCTTTTTTTGTGGACTTTCAGGGCTTAAGCAGCTGAGCTGCAGAAGGGCTTTCTTTGAACACATCTCTGAAAACCAGTACTTGCTGAAAGTAACTGGGACTGAGAAGCCATCAAGTGCCTTCTGAAGATGGAATTGGATCTCCTCCATCATCTCTGAGCTCCAGGAAGCACAACTTTTAACTAACTGTGCCCATGGAGGGTTGTTATTCCCTGAATCATTTCACAAAGGAAAACTATGCAAGAAGGCTTTAATTACCTATGCAATATAGTGCATACTTATATTAATGATACCTTTACACCTGCAACACAAAAACAGGAGGTTCAGAGAAGATAAGAAATGCTGTAGGACTTCATATCAAAGTATGATCCCAACAACACTGTGATTCCTGAACACACCAGCCACCAGCTCCTCAAAAGAACAGTGTTTCCTTCTCGGTGGCATCTGAATTCAAAGGTCTATATGTGACACACTTTTGAAACAAAGTGGGGAAAAAATCCCCAAACTCAAAACACATTCCCTCACCCTACATCTGTTGGTTTATCTGCCTGTGGCTTGAGTTCCTCAGCAGAAAGTATTTTGAAAATATGTGGTACATATCTAGTGCTATCACAAACCAAATCAAAATCCATGGCTATTGAAAGGGCACAGACCCATGAGACAGGGAACCAGGCATCTCCTGACCTTCGCCAGTACAACCCAATGAGTCTGGACATACTTTCTGTCATTCAGGTGTACTTCCATACTGTGTGCAGTTCTGGAGCCCCCAGCACAGGAAGGACATGGAAGTGTTGGAGCAGGTCCAGAGGAGGGCCACGAAGATGATCAGAGGGTTGCAGCAGCTCTGCTATGAGTACAGACTAAGAGAGTTGGGACTCTTCAGCCCAGAGAAGAGAAGGCTTCAAGGAGACCTTATAGTAGCCTTCCAGCATCTGAAGAGGGCATACAGGAAGGCTGGGGAGGGACTATTGACAAGGTCTTGTAATGATAAGGCAAGGGGCAATGGGTTTAAGCTGGCAGAGGGGAGATTTAGACTGGATGTTAGGAGGAAGTTCTTTCCAGTGAGGGTGGTGAGACACTGGCACAGGTTTCCCAGGGAGGTTGTGGCTGCTCCNGGGTTGGAACTAGATGATCCTTGAGGTCCTTTCCAACCCTACCATTCTACGATTCTCTGTTCACCTTCCAACCACATTTTTTCCTATCATTTAAACCATATACTTCTTACGACACACTTGTGAGTCTTTGCAGTATGTTTAGACAGGACGAAGCGAAAAAGTCATCAATAGGCAAGACATGGTTATCAACATTCAAAAAAAAAAAAAAATCCAAACCCAAAACCAGTCAGTTGGGTGGCTCCCAATATGCCAGTCCAACTTTCTCTAAGTAAGGGCACGTATCAGAAAACAAAGAAAAAGGAAACTTCTGCACTTAATTGCTATAAAGCAACCACTAAAGTCAAAACCAAGTATCTAAATATAACTCTGTAAGACGACTCCTCTTAGGTTCTCCAAGTGACAGATACTAAGTTAGGGGAAAAAGGAGAAGCTAGTGTACTCCAAAACAAACAGATGTACAGGAACAGTTGAAATGTACATGTTATTAGCAGGTTTCTCTTTAGATCTCGCCTATGGTTAGCTGAAAAGGAATATATCTTTCACAAATGTAAATATGCTCTTGTAATGTTATACTTGTTTAACATGCACTGCTGTGCATTAGTCATTGCCCACCTATTATAATGACACAGCGCAGTTAAGTAAACACCACTGCTGCGTGAGAGAGGTTCAGCTTTAATACATGCAGATAAATTAAACTAGACATAAGCAGGTTATGAAATAATGAGAGAGTTGCCAAGAATCAAAGAAGAGATTGAATTTAACCATTATTAAAATGAAAAAACTTGGGATCACCAACTGTAAACAATTTTCATCACCTAATTAAACAGCCCATTAGTGTTTTCAAGAGAGATGTCTGGCGGTGGCCACTCAGAAAAACTGTTGACTTTGCAATGGTTTGTGCTCTGAGTTAATGGAGTTGATTTCAAACAAGCACTTTCCCTGTGCAATTCATTACAATTGCATCAAATCCTCTCTGTAATGCTGTTGACTCTGGAATCAAAACTTGAGCCTATATTGCACAGCATATGGGGCAGAAGCTTGCTGCAGTGCAGCACCTGCCACCCTGGGCATGCACAGAGCTGAGCAAGGAGCTGAAAGCATGGCACTACCTATAATCTGAACAACCTTGCTGGATTAGGATTACTTAGTGTGCAGGGCAATTAAAAAAAACACACAAAAGCCCCCAGCAAGATGGGCTAGGGCTAGGAGCACGGGTTAAGCAAGGGAAAAGACAAGAAGCCACAACTATGAATCTAGTTTTGTTTTCATTCTTACCTTGAACTAAACCATGTACCTGGAACTGACAAAGCAGTACCTAAGGCTTGTGTTATAAAACTGCACTGCTGATGAAAAATGAAAATCCAGAGAAAAAAGCCAGTTTTCTTGAAGATTTTGATGTATACCAGGTCCCTACTGACAGGGCATTTTGTGATGGTGAAATCTGTCTCCTGTCCAAAGTTTCTCAGAGCTCTCTAACCACACATAGACATCAGTTTGTAGTGAAGGGCTTGATCAAGATTCCCTGAGTATGGGTGTAACCTCATTCAGCTGCTGAAGTGATTTGCCAAATGCTTCAACGATCTGGGGCAGAAAACTCAAATGCTGCAATTCCCTTCTGTACAACCACCCAAGCCAGGAACACTGAGCAGAGCAAGACTTGCCTGCAGCTTGAACAAGATACTGTAAAGGCTTCCCATCTATCCATAGAAAACAAAAAAATTAAAGAGGGTGAGGATTCATTGAACTGTTCTAAATTACTGCTAGTCATTGTTTGGAACAGGCTTCTTTCTGGTTTTATCTCTCTTCAGAAGAACTGTATCTGAAAATATATTTGTTTATGCAAATTGGACATCCCTCTCCTATTTGAATTAGCACCATAAGTACATTCTGTATCAGTGCAGACATACTCAATGTATTTAATGTCAACACTGCTAGCAATGATGGAGATTGGAAATATTGCTCTGCTTGTTGGCCATGGAATAAATTTGCCAAACAGAATCAGTGTAGCTGTAGAGTTTAAATTAATGCAAGCAACACTGTTATCAGTAGTCTTTAGCCTGCCACTCTTAGCTTCTAACAGAAACATTTAGGAATGGGAAGCATTACATCTGGCTACAGCTGCATATTACATGGTCCATTGAGACTTAGATGCTGATGGCTGAACTGAATAACAAACAGCTGGGTATAAATGCAAAGATCAGGGAATCATAAGAAAATGCTTGTATAGTATCTTTGAAGCCTCAAACACAATGATACTGTATTAGCACTATTAGCATCACAGAATAAAATAGCCTGAGGTTCGGCATTCAACTCCTCAGTGTGGGGAAGAGTAACTCTAAGGCAGGTAGCGGCAGACTCTTTTCTGACTACCAGAATATTTATATTCAAACAGTGTCTTTCATTAAAAAGTTGGTTGCAAAACTAACATCAATCCTGTCTGCTGTATCAGGTAAAAGTCAGCCTGCTGCAGGAGTTATGGGACATACTTCCTCTCCATCCTTGGGAATGCCTTGAAAAATCTTCTAAAATTCATAAACATGATATTTCCAGTGCTGTTCAAAATTTAAGACACAAAGATCTGAAATTAGAGACCTGCTTGATTCAATACAGGAACAAGACAATTTACTGAAAACTGTGTTTCACTCCTCCACAGGTCTAAAGGTTGCCAAGAAGGAAAAATGAAGTAGCAGAGTACTGGCATGGTCACAGAGATAGGTCTTCTCAACTGTTCTTCAGGTGTTTCACGGAAACACAAGCTGCTGTACAATCCTTGCAGTTCAGCAGCTTCCACTGAATTTATTTTTTAAAGAAAATGAACAAATGAGTGTCATTCTATTAAATTTGCTATGGGGACTGCACAGTTCCAGGAGCAACATGACTATTTGGCCTACAAAGCAACAGTTGACAGAAAGCATTAGGAGACTTCTCTGAGGCAACTGAAGAACAAAGATAAAGAAAAAAATTAAAAACTGCGTGGGGCACTAATTGGCATAAGGGAACAAAAAAAACAGCCTATAGTTCCTTTTACAAAAAGATTGTTTGTTCAGTAAGTGAATGTGAGTAGTCAGGATCTGTAAAACCTAACTTTTCCTGCCTGGTTTGAACTCTCCATACCTATATAACTGAATGTCCTACAGTTCAAAGAACATTTTGTTAACACTTGGACATCTATAGCAGAATTAGCAGCAAAGGAGATAGCTTGGGACGGATGAGTACACAAGCTACATATCATAAAAATATTTAGCCGGTTCTCTTTGTATTACTGAAGGTCTTCAAATCTATCGAATGTTCCTGTCTCAGGAACACAGTTGCTTATACTTCTGAAGTAGCCTGAAGCCCAAGGAGAACTCCCCAAAGGCATCCTGAAGAGCTAAGGAGACATTATTTGTTAGACAAGACTGAACAGGTTTGAGACTGCTTTTTGGGATTCAGTGGAGAGACAAATATTCAGAAAGATGGTGGAGACAATCTTTTGAGTGACTGTAATGCTGGGTGCTGTCAAAAGCAAAGAACAAAAATACATTTCTAGCTTGCCAGACTTAACAGAAGAGGAAGAAAAAGCAGTTCTTGAAAGTGGACCAGCTATATTGCCATGTTATGGTTCTTGAGCTTCTGGAACCAGTAGAAGATGTAAGGCAACGTGGTATAAAAGAACACCATAGATAAGAAGCAGGCAGGAACACAGAACCTTGCATCTCAACAGAAATCTAAAAATAAAATTAAAGGTGACTTATTTTCACTAGATGCATACCACTGCCCTTTCATATGTCAAGGTCTTGATGGTGTTAAGTAAGAAGAAACTCCCATCGCAGTGTTAAGACCAAAGTGAGTTTAACTTTGGCAAAGGAAGTTGCTTCAGTTCCTCTACTGGAAACAGCTTTTGCCAATGTTGAAGATAGCTTTGAGAATTCAGGAGTATTAAAGAGGCTAATGTACTTGAGCTTTGTTCTAATTACATTTCTTAATAAGTTTTGCTGGACCACCAAGAATAGATGCTGTCCTGGGAACTCCAGCACTCAATCACGATGGTGTTCCTCTGAATGACTTGCAGCAATCAGGCAGCGGAAAGTAGAGGCAGAATAACCAACTTGGACAGCAACTGTATAAAAGCACATAGAGCTTATTGTCACTTGGCTGCAGTACAAAGTTGTCCAGTGCCCCTTTCACTGAAAGCTAGACAGTCATTAATGGATATGTAATAGAGTCATTATTTCACCCTTATTTTTTGTTTATTTTAGTTGTTTTTAAAAGCAACTGTGAACCTATGAAAAGCACCCAAATTACCACTTCTTTTTAGAACAGCAACCAGACTGAAAGCAGTGGACACACTGATATTAGTGCAGACTATTTGTTCTTCTAGCAATAGATTCACTGATCTACATCATGCAGTTATTAATTGCTCATGGATGTCTAGAGGCATGCAGGACCAACTCTTATTTAGCAATTAGCATTCACATGAACACTGAATGCCTCTACCCGCTACTCCTAAACACAGTACATCACAGAACCAATAACTACATCTGCTTTTCTCATCAAACGCATTTATCTCCATAAGATCATCCCTACAGAGTCCAATTCCACTTTCAAAGATTCAAAAGCCCTATTATTGGGAGAATAAAACCCAAACACTCAAAACTAAGGCTCTCAAGAGGAAAAAGAATGCATGGGTGTTATGAATGTGTGACTGATATACTATGATTCTATGAATTTCTACTCTGGAAAACATATACAGAAGTTCAGGAGCAGATGTCTCCAACTAGATGTTTTTGTCTACATTTCTAGTTTTACACAACTAGGATTCAAGATTATCTATCTCCTTTCTACTTCTGGTTCTTCAGCCGCTGGAATGAAAGGTGGTAGGTAACATGCTGATGTAGGGAGGAGGTACTTTAGTTAGATGTGTGGAGTCTGAGCAGCAACACTAAAATTCCTTGGTGTCTAGGAGAACAGCATAAACCCAGTATTTTCAGTACTATTGTTTTCCTCCTGAAAACATGGCTGCTCCATGTTTTGCATGGTGTGGTAGGAAGCTTCAATACCCATGTTATGACTTGTCTAATAAATCTTCAATGTTACCAACCAATTGAGAACGTCAGTGAAAATGTTATAAATAAGAACAGAGTAATTACTCCAACGTTATTTATACCACTCTCAATTACAAATTTTAGTTCTACTAGTTTCAGTGGCAAACTATTGGGAAAAACACCACTACCTTGATCATCAAAAGGCCATAATTCCCACCAAAAAGTACTCCAGCAGAGGCTAACGGTGCTGGTTTCCTGTATCTGAAAGCTACAGTATCGGGCCTTATAGTTTCATTTTTATAAGCCTTATAATGAGGTTGGAGAGGATATGCATTCCATTCTTCAGCTGCATTTTTGTTCCACAAAGACTGCAATTTTCAGTCTCTTGAAAATGTAATTATAGATAATGTTTGCATCAGTGGCAAGAACACAATGAGCACATGGGGCATGAAAACTCCACTCAAATCACATCCTCTTAGGTTACGAAGATTGTCTTCTGCCAACAGTGGAGGCATTTCAACAAGCTAACGTTCGGTATGAAAGGGTTGTGGTTTATACTAACCCATACATACATTTTGCTTTTACTTGTTCCATTGTCCCACTCTTTGCATAGGGAACCTACATAAACCAGAACAAAGGATAAAGTTGAGTAACTTTGAAAATGTGATGTCTATAAGAATTTTAAATATGTTAAAAATACAAAGGTATATCAGTACAGCTTGTTCAAATGACCATGCATTGTGCAATTGTAAATCAGATCAAACTAAAAAAGCAAACAAGAAGGTATCAGTGCTGGAAGAGTAGAAGTCACTTTGAGACAAACTAACCACGTTCAGGTTAGAAGTGGAATCAAAGACTGCTTCAAAGCTAACATGATCAGGAATTTCAGGAAAAGAAATCGACCATTTGATTTGATCAGAAGATCCACCCAGAGTATTTTTAGGGTAATATGAAATGTATTTATGATATTAAAAACTAAATCTGTATCAGAGCAGTTCTGCTTCACATAAGTTAATTCTATCCTAAGCAAAAGTGATTTGTGCTTCTATATTCAGTGTAACTACTTGTCCATCTCAGTAGTAAACCAGAATCAGCCTGAGGCATACGTGTTCTCGATGCTGCTTTGGTGCTACTTTCAACATGCCCATCCCTTAGAGAGCACTGAGCTCCTTGACTAAGAAAATTAACCTGCTTTCTAAAGAAAACAGAGTTTTGCAGACAGAAGAAGAGGATGCATATTTGCCTATCAGAACAAAGAACCTACACAGTATCTAAAGCCTCACAGATGATTAGGTGTGAGGGGCAGGCAGACCTACAGTTTGATGCCAGGAAGTAGTCCCCAGTCAGTACAAAGGAGAGAAAACACCGGGTGGTCAGCAAGCAGAGAATCTTGCCTCACTAAAGCTCACAATTTAACTACCATCTTTTGATGTAATTAATTTACTGCCATAACAGATCAAGATTACTTTAATAAAAAAAAACAAAACAAAACAAAACAAAACAAACAAAAAAAACAAACCCCAACACAAAACCACCAAAAAAACCCCCCCAAAAAAACAGAAGAGAGGAAAAACAAGTGCCTTAAGACCCTGAAGACAAATCAAGATAATTCCAAAATATATTGTTATCAACCATAACTTTCTCTGTTTCACAGGACATGGGTGATTCATAGAAATAGGAACAGCAGTGGCACTAATTGGGAGTCCTAGCATGCAGCTACCAAAATATTTTTATGCCAGAAACCATGGGATAAAGCACAGCTCTATTCCACAAGCAAAGAGAAGAATCAAGCTCAACCTCTTGTCACACTGAATATGTCAAATCAACATTAATTCTTTGTCCACAGTGTGCTTGAATCACAGATACAGAATGCTTGGAAATCAAAAGGGAGCCTGCCCATTGACTCAAAAAGCCTTGGATCCAGTCCTTAATTTATTCACAAAGAACAGAGGAGGGCCACAGAGATGATCAGAGGGTTGCAGCAGCTCTCCTATGAGGACAGAGTGAGAGAGTTGGGGCTCTTCAACCTGGAGAAAAGAAGGCTTCGAGCTGACCTTAGAGTAGCTTTCCAGTATCTGTAGGGGGCCTACAGGAAGGCTGGGGAGGGACTATTGACAAGGTCTTGCAATGACAGGACAAGGGGCAATGGGTTTGAACTGGTAAAAGGGAGATTTAGACTGGATGTTAGGAGGAAGTTGTTTACAGTGAGGGTGGTGAGACACTGGAACAGGTTGCCCAAGGAGGTTGTGGCTGCTCCCTCCCTGGAGGTGTTCAAGGCCAGGATGGCCGAGGCCTTGAATGACCTGTACTAGTGGGAGGTGTCCCTGCCTATGGCACAGGGTTGGAACTAGATGATCCTTGAGGTCCCTTCCAACCTTACCATTGTATGATAACAGTCTTTCTGGAATCAAATCTCCAAGTTGTTTCAAAACCATTCATGTTGGTTGAGTTTTACCACCAGTTTCACTCTTTACAAAGTCAAACATTTAAAGAAAGGGTCGTGATCCAGTGAAGCCTCTATGCGTCTTAATGCTTCATCTAACATGCATCCACACACACTTACTGTATAGGGGAACACTGTCCCCTTAAAAGTTTCACCTAGACACCTCAACATAGAAGTGACTGCTCAAACACAAAATCCATCAAAGCTATAACTTGGGAGAATTTCCTAAAATTTCATAAAATTCAAGTCCTAGAGGGTTAACCAGGTCTTCTTTCAATGCTCAATATTCCTGACCGAAACTTATGCCACAGAATTAACAGATGTCCTTCAAAATGCACATTACATAGCTCCACAGTGATTTCCATTGGGTAAGCAGGGCAACTTGTGGTTGTGGAAATAAAACCCACAAAACAACCATGCCAGTATCGTATTTGGTTCACAAGTGCTGCATGAGACTGTTTAAAAAACGAAGCTGAGAGAACCTAATAAAATACCCATTACAAAAACACGAGAGAACTACATTTTGTCAAGTAGCATTTTATTAGATAACAGATTCCCAGAAGACCTAGAAAATTATAGGCAGGGCTGATAATTCCTATATGCTGTGTCAGTGAGCATAACCCAAAAAGGATGGTCACACTTCCAGGGATTTTCAAGATGTAAGCTGGACAGTAAGAATATAAAATCATTAAGCAGCTCAGGTCTAGATTCGAGGAGGTTTTCCACATTCAATAGGTTTCTCTTACCTCACTTATCAAAGAAGGGGAAAAATAAAGTACATGTTTTGCAGGTATTGATAGGAACTTCTTCCACCAGAGAAGCTGAGTAGGAATCACAGAGGTGTTTGTCTGAATATTGAATGGATGGTGACAAGGGATAGCAGAGCAGGGTAGTTCTTATCTTGCAAGGTAGGAAAGGGGAAAGGCTTCTTGTAGGCATGCAACATGGAGCACAGCATGCTGAAGGCTCCCAGCATTTTAAACAGATATAAGCAGGGCAAATGGCATATGTCAAGGACAGAGAAAAATATGACATAAAGTAGTAAGAGACTGGAAAAAGAATTCTAACTATGTTGGTGGATTTTTAAAGCGCCAGATGCTAAGATTCTTCACTGACAAAGGAAAAAAAAAAGTTTTTCAGCTAGATCTATGAGGGTTTTCATTATTTACAGCATATTATAGGGCTGGATAAAAGGGCTTTGTTTGCTGGTTCTCAGCAATGCGATTATTTGCTGTTAAATATTTACAGATTTTTTTTGCCCAAAGAGTTTTGGAGAAGGAGAAGGAAGTTGATTTATTTCCTTCTAAGTTTCCATGAAGCCTTCCAGGTTCACATTCAGAAATTATCAGCAGCAACTTTGCATTTTCTAGGATTTGAGGCTTTGCTAGGCTTAATAATAAAATCTTCATTCCTGTTAACACAAATGATGCTCCACTTTTTAAATATAACATTAATTTTAAATGATTCTTTTCTCTGCTAAGTAATCCTGAATTTGCATCTTTTATGAAAGTCTGACTGAACACATACCTTCCTCCTCACCCCACACCCCATTTTCTTCTGCATATCTACCTTCTGCAATATTTATCCTACCCAGGAGCCTGACATCTTTCAGCTTCAAATTCACTTCATATCTGTGGCTTCAAACTAAACAGAATAATCAGAGACCTGACCGGCTGAAGTCAGCAGCAGTCCTCTCCATTTCTTTCCCACTTGAGTAGAAATGGAGTGCCTAGGGAAGCTCAGAGATCTTCAAATCCTCTGAAGGCCAGCAAAGTAAAGAAGTCTAAGTATCCCCTAATGTGGAGGTGAGGACAGAGGAAGCAAAGAGGCACAGAAACAGCCCAGTTCAGAAACAGTCTCTAGTTCCTGCAGAGCTTCCAGGTGGCAATACAAGTATCTTAGCAAGATGAAAATTGTTCCTTTCTGAGTCTCAATTTGTATCTTTTGCTACAAGCAGCCTGCTCTTCCTCAAGGAAGACACAAGTAACGATGATGATACTGCAGGACCTTTCTGATAAACTGTACACTCAGGGTGGAGAAGAAACGACCCAAAGGAACCTCAAACAATGCTTTGAAAAGACAGGGATCAACCAGTGCTGCTGAAGATTGCTTGGGCCAGACTAAGCCTTGTAAACCATAATTTTGGTTGGAAAACAGACCTCACTCATTACTCCTGCATGCTTGTGCTGAAGGGAGGGCTTGCAGAGAACACTGAAGAGTTTCTTCTTACTTGATAATGGCAGCTAGGAAACCTATGTCCACATCTATAGAGCTATGCTGTAACAGCCAGGGCAGAAAAAAAAACCAAACAAACTCAAAATGATACAGAATCTGCTCCTAAGTCATCATGGTCTACAATACATAATAAAGCACATAGAGACTCATTCCTTTCCAGTGAAATACCCCAGGAACAGTACACACAGGAGCATGGTAGGAAAAAAAGGTATTAAGACTCCAAGGTTTGCCTTTTCTGTACAGCCTTGTCATAAAGATAAATAAATGTGGTCTAGCAAGTGAGATACCAGGCTACACTGAAGGAATAATGAAATCACACAAACACAATTTTTTAAACATCTGTAATATAGTGTTGGACTTTCTTTGACTATATCTGAGCACTGTTACGAAGCTGCTGCATTTAGTCTTTTCTCCACAGACAGTAAACCAATTTAAAAGGAAAAGTTGTACTCTGTCTTCTGCAGCCAAACGATCGAGATGTATGTAGGTGAAAGCTGTGAGACCTCAGGCGCTAAGATGAATCCTCCTCTCTGGCAAAGGGGAAAATGTTTATCAGGAACATAAGAAACACCCTGCCCACAACCCGAGATGCACGAACATGCCTCAAAAGCATAACCTGCCCAGTTAAGACTGACTTATCTTCCACTCCACCATCAAGATGGCAAAGCAATCCGCTAGCAAGGTAGAATAGTACCTGAAGAGTTAGTAGCATCACATTTCTACGTTGAAGTTCACTCTGAAGCGAATGATTGGAAAAAGGCTGGAGAAAAAAAATACAATCCACCATTTATATGATTGTGATTCATGGTTCAGCGCTGGACAGCCTGGCATGGGATGCAAAGCCCAGCATTATGCATTCCTCATTCAAGCCAAGCTCCTTTAAAACCATTGAAAGTTTGGCTTGAACATGGATTGCAAGCTATAGTTGGTAATGAAGTATCAGATAATGGTGCTTTACATGTCCAGAGATTGCCTTTTTCTAAGAATTGCTTCACTTGTCATCTATTTTTCCCATGTCCTGCAAAATTAAGTGCTAATTTTATTTCTTCTTCTTCCGCCTCATCCCCTCCTACTCAATACTGCTCTCTAGAAGAAGCTAGTAATTCTGAACCTGATGGCAAAAAACAGTGTTCACCCTAAAATTTCAGTGCTCTAAGGAAGAATTTGCATTACATGGGTCAGTTTAGGACAAGGAGAATGGCTTTTGCAATTTTTCCCTGTACACATCATCGTGACCAGAGGCTACTTGCTGATTAGGCACTTAGGGTTCTGCAGCATAATGGTACAGCCCCAAATCAGGATATTTTCAAGCATCAGTTCTAAAGACTAAATGCAAACCTAAGTAACAGCCACTATAATGTCCTTTTTTTTTTTTTTTTTTTTTTTTTTTTTAAACAACAAGGGGTGAAAATAGTTTGAATAAGCAAATTGAAATATTAAAACAAAGTTTCTAAACAAAAAATGCTTGGAAGAAGAAACTCAAGTAAATAAAAAAAATATTGAAAGTTCTTTCACTGACTAATGATAAGATCACTTTTCTATAGGTTTCACAGAATGATAGTGATTGGAGGGGACCTCTGGAGATCTAGTTCGACCCTCTGCTAAAGCAGGTTGACCTAGAGAAGGTTGCAGAGGACACTGGCTTTGAATGACTCTGGAGATGGAGACTCCACTTTCCTCTGGAAAGCCTGTTCCAGATATTTATATAAAAACATCGTAGAGAAAATGATAGAATTTTTTTTTAAGCCCTGAAAAACTTCACAAGGGGATCAAGTTTACTAAAACATATGTTGAAATCAAGCAAAACTGCAGCCATCTCACTTGTGATTTCTGTAGCGTTTTGTTTGAAAACCAGGTACAGAAAAGGGTTTTCTTTAAGCCATAGCCACTGGGCATGGACTGTACTTGACAACATTTCAGACTTCTAATGCTTGTTCTACAATCCACCTGTAAAATATTTAAAAAAGTGTTTATTGATAAAGGGCATAGCCAGATGTGTCTCTCACTAGCAGTGAACTGCAGGCAAAGGCTGACAGATCCAAGAAACTGAATGAGTCAGAAAAAAAAACCTAAGGAGAAAGGAAGAGATCACTTGATTTTGTAGATTTTCAAATAGAGTTATCATCTGCTAGAAGTTAATAACTTTCAATTACCTGGGTCTGTTTCACGCAAATGAAGTGCACTTATCTCACGCCAGGCCAGGCACCTTTGCTGCCTGCAGACCAAGTGCCACTGAACACTGGAGTCAATGACACAACAAGTGGCGGGTCAAGAAAGCTGCGGATTTTGATATTTTTTTTTAAATCTGAGTAGTTCAGTGGTGCAAAGCTGTCAAAAAGCAAGAAATGGGAAGAGTACATGTATATCAAACAAGAAGACAGTAAGATTTGGATTAAGATGATGAAAGATCTTCAGGTTTTTTTTTTAGAGCTATGAAAGAAAAAGGTAGTCCTTGTAGCTGTGACTTGCAATCAGGTCAGATGTGTTTCAAAGGCTATAGGACGTAGGAACAGAGTATAAGAAAAATCACAGTATAGTCTGGGATGGAAAGGGTCATGCTTAGCTCAAAAGGAACTGCCTGTTCTCTCATCATGGAGATATCCAGCTACACAAACCAGCAAAAGTGTGTGTGCACCTGGACATTTTTCTCTTACCTATACAGCAATTCCACTGTTGTCTACAGGTCAGTACATTCAAGTGGAAAGAAACTGTAAAAGCTGGAAATTAGTATTGCAATGAATTACCACCACAGCTGGGAGATAGTCAGTGTTAAGCCCTCCTGTCAGGACTATGTTTTCTTGATGATGCTAACCTACACAGAAGAAGGAAAATAATAATAATCAGTAGATCACTAAAGTAATTTTCATGACAGATCTTTTGCTCCATCTCTGAAATAGTCATGGCAGTGAACTTTAAAACCCCAGAGTAAAAATCCACAGAACAGCTTAAGAAATTAACAGAATCCTGAAGAGTCATAAGCCAAAATACTCAGGTTGCTGTTCTTTTTCTTGCAAACTTGAAGTGGCTCAGCTTGTACAGACTGATGGGGAAACAAATTACATGAATTCCCTGTGTACTCCTTTACAGAGGATGAGTACATCCCTGGTGGGAGCAGGGTGAGCTGGGCACAGCTGGACACAATTCTCTCCTTTGAGAGTAACCTGAGCACAGCTGGACACATTTATCTTCTTTTAGGCTAACCTGGGCACAGCTGGACACAATCTCATCCCTTCCAGCCTAACCAAAGGCAGCAGGGCTGGTGCATTTACAGGCACAGTGTTAAGTCTTTCCCCCGTCCTAAGACATAAGCACTTTCCTTCTGGTGTGAAAGTATGCTGCCCCTGACAGTTGGCAATTGGTAAAGTAAAAAAATACACTCAGGAGGCCAACATGGAGTCCTTCTTGCTGCTTCTGTACCAATGGTTCTTCCGGAGCACCACTTCTGAGCTTGGCTTCCTGGCACCCTGGCCCGCATTCAGTTTTGAGCCCCTCACTACAAGAAGGTCATTGAGGTGCTGAACCATGTCCAAAGGACAGTGAAGCTGGTAAAGGATCTAGAGCACAAGTCCTGTGAGGACTGACTGAGGGAACTGGAGTTTAGCCTGGAGAAAAAGAGGCTAAGGGGAGACCTTATTGCACTCTACAACTCTCTGAAATGTAGTGAGGTGGGGGGGTCAGTCTCCCAAGTAACGAAAGACAGAACGAGAGGAATCAGCCTCAAATTGTGCCAGGGAAGGTTCATATGGGACAACAGGAAAAATTTCCCTAAACGGTTGTCAAGCACTGGAACAGGGTGCCCAAAGAAGTGGCAGCGTCTCCATCCCTGGAAGCACTTAAAAGATGTGTAGATGTGTCACTTGGGGACATGGTTTACTGTTGGACTTGGCAGCGTGAGGTTTGCAGCTGGCTTGACGATCTTAAAGGTCCTTTCCAACATAAATGGCTCTGATTCTATTGCTGCCATTTGATAGGCAAGGAAGAAGCTGTCCCAGATACTCAAGATACTCAGTCTTCTCCAGCTGAGTTGTAAGAGGCAAGAGAATGTAGCTGTGCTCTTAAAAATAAATTGGGTTTGGGGGTTGGTTTGTTGGTTTTGGTTTTTTTGGTAGGTTTTTTTTGTTGTTTTTGTTTTTTGTTTGGTTGTTTGTTGTTTTTTTTTTTTTGTTTGTTTTGTTTTTTTTTTTAAATATTTGTGTAAATCCAAAGGGGAAAAAAAATTGAAATCACCAAAAAGGCACTAGTGGTACAGTAGGCAACTCATTTGTGAATAGAGTCATTTAGGCATTCATTTAAATATAGTAATTAAGATTTAACACAAAACAGAAGCTGCTCTCAGATGTCATTTTGAAGGCCAGATGATTTCCTCTTTATTAATATTATAATTTTTAACTATTGTCAGCTGATTTCTCAAGGATCACGCTGTGAGCAGAGAGAATACACTGCTGAAGCATACGCTATTTACGTAACAGAGTCTCAATGAGAATGTGAGATTGATTAGAAATTGTGATACAGTAAATGGGATAAACTGCACAAGGGAATCTTAGGGTGCTTTAGCTGGATGATAGGAGAGAGTTTATAGCTTCGGCATCTGCCATTCACCTTTTCTATTAACACCATATGGACGAACACCACTGCGTTTAAGTCAACGAATTTCTGAAAACCTTTATGAGAAAGCCAGCAGCTTACTGCAAATGAAAAATGAAATCCTGGAGGGAACACAAGCACTTCTCCTCCTTTCCATAGGCATGCAGAATGCGGGAACGCAGGGGAAAGCAATTAAAGTATGATGATTCTAAAGGGGAATAATTATTTCACAATTACTTGAGAACATTACATTTATTGCTCTAATTAGTTTTTATTTTTCCAAATAGGCATTCTTGTTCCTTCATTTTTCTTACACCTATGTACATTTTTCCTGTTTTCCCGCTTCTTCGCTGAAGAAAGCTCAGCCTCGCTCTCCGTGTGTATTCTGTATTTTGAGACTTAAGCCTTGGGTTAACCTTGCCCTGCCACCAGTTTGTTTTAACCAAAGGAAACCATGCCACGAGATGCAATATACTTTGCGATTATATAAACAGAGAAGTAATCATCTGCTATAGCAAACACGGCTTGTAGAAATGAAGCGGGGAAAAAAATTAACCTCTCCACTTTACAAGAGGTTTTTATATGCTTAATATATAAAACAATGTTTATTTCTCTAGAGAACTGTCTTATCAAAACATGTGCCTTGCATTCCAGGAGCTTTCAAAAAAAATATAAGATTTTGTACACCTTTCCCCTATGTCAGTTGGGTCAAATATTTTTTATATTAATCTATGAATTAATGATGAAATTTGAATAATCCAAATACACATAAGCTATCGAACATCCTAAAATGTCAATGAAATATTTAGAGTTATGGAAGTTTTTTAAAGCAATCATAACTGATGATTAATTTGGATGATGCATATATGTGGGGGAGGCTTAAAAACTTGTGAAATCATATCATAGGAAGTGGAAGATGTATTTAAATATTAATGCAGTGAGAGTTAAATACTGAATGGGGTTCTAAGCAGCTCCTAGAAGAGATGGGGAGGCAGGACACCACGAAATCATAATTTTTCCACATCCAAAGATTTATCTTCTTCTCGTTGTCAACAATCAAGATTTTCCTCCTCTTTTTGCTTTGTTTTCCCTCTGTAGTGGCCCAAGGAGTTTGTCATGTAAGTAACAAGGCATAACATTTAAAATAAAGCTTTTACTCAATCAAACCTGGAATACAATGCTAGGGTAAGGATGAGTCCATGGACTGAAAAAACAGCTGATACCAAGCTATTCATTTGCAGTTAGTAATTCATGGTTTGATATTCTATGTAAAAAAAAAAAAACAAAAACAAAAAAAGAAAAAAAAACACAAAAACTCAAACATACTATTGAAAAAATATTTTTGACAGTAACTTGAGTTTACCCTGTGGTGAACTTTAGAAATAAAAAAAAAGTTATTTTTATTATCTCCAGGTTATGCTGGGAAAAAAAAAAAGTCCTGTTTTGCAGGTTTAGTACAGAAATGGAAGTTTTTTTGGGTTTTTTTAATGTGCAAGAATGCCCTGTGAATGATGACATCTCTTACTTATTAAACAATAAACACAAACAAGCAGAAAGTATTGAACATTGATCTTCACTGCCTTTTTAACCAGCATACTGCAGATAGATCTGACTTTGTCTCCTCTTGTATTAAAAGAGGCAGGAATTTAAAGGCTAAATTCTTTCACGCATAACTGCCACACAACCCATGCAGTTGCTCGCACACTGCTTTAAGCATCACATCTTTTATTAGCATTATATCCAGCTATCAAAAACAAAAGCTAAATTTGAGTCTGCCTCAGTAATAGCAAACACTATTACTCGTTTACATTCAAGGTAATCCCAGGCAGTGAAATGTGTAAGATGGAATGGAAAAATCTTTGGTGGTATTGCACAAATCGACATGGGGGGTAACAATGATGAATATTTAATCCTCAAAGCAATCACTTTACAGCCATCCAGTTGGCATGTACATGCAAGTCAGTGAAATTAGTAGGCAAATTACACCGAACTCACGTTTTATAACTGCACTTAGTAATCATTAACCCTCTCACAGCCTGTCAAAGTGTACACACACATTTCCACCTCTGGTTTTTTCCTTCAAGTTTGCTTCTTCCACAATTAATCCACACAGGCCATGCATAATATCTCTCAAACAATTTCTGAGCCTGTAACTAAAGCACTATGCACTATGCACTCCTTGCAAACATTTACCAAGGCTAGAGCATCCAATTTGCCATCTACCCTCAAGAACAAAAGTTCATGCATCTTTAGGCTTCATATTGCAGAGTATCTATTTTCCTATGTCACTTAATTATTTTTATTAGTAAAATAGCCATTCAGTCACTGAGTACACTGATACCATGCATGCAGTTTAATTTTACTAAATAGTCATGTTCAAAGTGTCTGATGTATTTTACTTAGATTTATCTAGGTAATAGCAGCAAGATTGGGAAGGAAGAGACACTTAAGAGCAATTAAGTCTCACAGAGGTAAGAGCATTTTAACTGTTACTATTATCAAGCTGGCAGTGAACTTCCACAATAGGTATACATTGGAAGTTACTCCTTGAAAATTTCTCTTCTCTGTGGCTTGTTATAAGAATGGATGATTCTGAAAATAATTCCCTTTACAAGCAATTTTTAAGCACGTCAAGAATGGGAAATGGAAGCGATACTGTACGGTGCTGGTCTCCTAGTACATCTGACATGCCATCAGCATTAAAAAATAAAAAAATCTAGTTCTGCAGATTTTAGCTGTGAGGGAGTTGAGTTTTTACATATATCTTTGCAATTGCCTCATTCTAAAATAGGAAATTCCTTTTTGCTAAAGACTGAACTAAGCTATACTCAACGGCTAGACCAGATGGTAAGGTTAAAAGTTTTGTGCAGCATTGTAACTTGGAGCATGCTCTGCGCTGCACTGTGCCACCCTGCTGAACACTGCTGGTGGTGTCTCGCTGCATGTCTGGGGTGGGCCAGCTAAAGGGTAAGTTACATACAAGCCCATGACCCCTTATGCATAATCAAACTGCATTCTCACCAGCACTGATTAGTCCAGAGAGTTGTGGACCTGAAAATAGATGCCTATCACCACTTGGCTAGGACAAAATAAAGACATTCTTCAATAACAAACTACAGAGCTGTAGAAAACCACTGTAGCAAAGCTTCCACAGACAGCATCTAGTTTTGAGATTTTTTTTTTTACCTTTTTTTTTTTTAAAGGAACAGAAGCTCCCTTAGTTAACAGCAATTTAGCTTCAATATTAATTTGTATGCATGACAGATGATCCCTTGAAATCATACATCTTCACAATTAATTAGATCAGCAGCAAAGCAAAGCTTGGTTAACACAAGGAAGCACATCCCAACATGACCGCTGATGGTGCAGGAGGTAAAGTTTTTTTTTCTTCAAGCGATTACAGAGTTGCCCCCTGCCCCTCCCCCGATTTACAAGAAACCAGCACCAAATCCTACAAGAACATGAAGAACATGCGTACTTGGCGATTCTATTATCAAACTTTCATATTTAGAGATCCGCTTAGAAACTGACATACCTCTACAGTAATTTTTGTTTCTTTGGACACACATTAAGATCTGCATCTGATGAACACTGACTGTGTATCAAGCTGTGTTAAAATATATTAAGGATGCTTCCCACAGAAAAGTAGTATAAAGATAGCAACACAGAAGGAAGAGTTCAACATGATACTTCCCCCTCAAGGAGCAAGTTGGAGATAAAGTTATATAAGTCTAAGTGACAACAAGGCATCATCAGCCACAGTTAATAATGCCTCTGAGCTTGGAGATGTTTGTTAGCAGTATCTTTTCTGACTGTCTGAGAGACAGCAGGTAGAAAGCCTAATCAGAGCTGAGATGACAAAATCAAGGAAAAGCTCAGCTGTGGCAAGTCCCTACAGAGGGCTGCAAAGCAAGCAGTAGGTATCTTCGGCTGGAACTTTTGTACCCCAATACTTAAACCAATATAATTTCTACAAAAAAAGGTGAGAAATAACACGTTTTCCAAAACCAACTGCTGCCAATAAAACTAGAGATCTTACAATGGGAGAAGCAAACTACAGTAGAGAAATTTTAATTTAAGATCACAAAACGGAGACAACTTCCACCATTTACACAAGCACTCTGATGTCCTTCAAGGACCATGAAAAGAGCGTAAGTTACCCACACCATGCAGTTTCTCCCGTGCCTCTTTTCTCTCTCCCACACACTTACTAAAGCGAGCTATCTGAGCAACTGGCCTCTACTGACGATTCACACAAAACCTTGCTGGTGCAAGCGAAAGCACTTTGTCTCAGGAGAAAGTTTGGTTGCCAGTAAAGAAGGTAATAAAAGTCTGAATAGTCTTAGATGGGGGCACAGTATGCAACCCGATTTGTGCAAATCGCAGGTGACAGTCTCTGCAGCACGCACAGGTTTATTTACACTTGTAACTTAAGCGCTGCCTCAACCAGAATAGCTCCAGTACAGAGCCAATGCCAAAGCCTCTCGCTTCATTCTAATGCAACTCAAACCACATTTGTCACCTTGACGAAAGAAGAAAAAGCAACTAAATAAAAGACAATTACCATACTGTAAAAAAAAAAAACCAGCACAGTCCTCAGCCTTCCTATCTTGCAGCATGTGACTACTTCCTCATTTCTAGCCTTTTTTTTTTTCCTCCCCCCGTTCATATAAGGCTTAGGTTACCTGAAAATCCCTGTCAACTAGCAATGCCCAAGAGGACGATAATAGAAACTTTCAGATCGAGATTAATGGAGCAGAGGCAGACTAGGGGGAATAGTTCTTTTTCTGAAATTTCAGCATCCACCGCCTTCTGTTAAACCTCATCCCCAGTTCAACTGCATGTAAAACANGGGTGTGGAAATCAAAACAACCAACGAACCTTGCTTTCTGACTGATCTTGTTCCCAGTGGCCGCTCAGCATTTGACAGCAATTTTGAAACTGACGAAGCTTTCTGCAAGGGTATCTTTATTCTGCCGGGGAAGAGCTGGGGAAGCTCAGATGGGTCCGGGCTGGGTGCAGGGGACAAGTGTCTGTAACGGAATTGCTGCTGGGCACGGAGCACTCGGAGCCCTGAGCTCGGCGTTGCTCCACGTTGCATCAGCAGCATATAAAAACACCCCACTTACCCTACCGCCCCTCGCCCGCCTTTGCCGACCTGCCGGAATACTAAACACCCAGCTGCCGTCTTTCTGAAGAGGGGAGGGGGACGACAACACGGAGACCACCAAGTGACTAGGGAAGGGGGTGGGGGGAAAAAAAAGAGGCAGAAGCGTGGAGGACCCCCTTCTCCTCCTGTGGAGGGGCGAACAGTGCGAGAGGGACCCAGCCGATGCCCCGCAGCAAGGGGGTCATTGCCAGGAGGCGGGCGGTACCCGGAGTCGCGGCAGGGAGAGGGGGTTGGTGTATAGCCGGCGTGCAGCCCCGCCGCCACTTACATTCTGTCAGAGACCAGCAAGCGGCCGTCGACCATCATCTCCGGAAGGAAATCCAGCTTGAACGAAGAACTCATGCTGGGCTCCGGGGACGCCGCGGCGGTCTGGAGGGAGGATGCGGCGGTGCTCGGCGGATCCCACAACTGCGCCGAGCGGCGGAGAGGCAGGCACAGGTGCGGAGCCCCCCCCGCGGCAGCCGCCAGCCCCGGCAGTTGTCACATTTCTCTCCCCCTCTCGGTTTTTTTTTTCCGCCAATCCCCTCCGAAATCGACTGCTGAGGCAACTGTCGGTGGAGCGCCAGGTGCTGAGCGGGGAGGCGGAGCCATCTCCCCGCTGCGGCTCCCCGTTAACCCCTGCGCCCCCGGCGGGGCCCGCCGCCCCGGGGAGAGGCCTAGCAGCGGCCCCGGTGGGGGCACGCTCCGACCGGGACTCCCCGCGGTGGGGCTGGAAAGGGGGGCGTCAGGGAGCAGCCTCGCCCGCGCCTAGCGCCCGGCCAAACTTTGTGGGCGGCGGTGTGAGAGGAAGGTAAGAGGGAATCGAAGCCCAGCTCCCGCCCCTCCGCAGCTCAGTTTTCGGGTGTGCACCCACCAGCCCGTGAGGGGGGAAAGCATTGACCCCGCGGAGTTAGCGCTCGGGACAGCGGCAAAAAGCCCTCTGCTACAATTCCTTCGAGCACATGCGAGTGACTTGCACAGACCCAGTGCTTCCCGCTACGCTAGGAAGACGCAGCCGTGACTGCCAAACTGGGAGCACTGGGAGCATTTAGACAGGTTACTCAATACAGGCTCTCTGTACTCCCAATTCCTGCCATTCAGACCTTGGCACCCATTAAACGCTCCGAGTGATGTTACTGACTCGCGAGAGTAGTAACTCTGCTCTCACTCATCAGAAATAGGGATTTGAATAAGTAACGACGGTAAATCCTTCCTCATGTCTGTAACCTGCCAACAGCCCGTTTCCAACCCTGCTGCTCCCAAAGCTGGCCAGAGCCAGCGCACAGAAGCGACACCACCAAATTCCACACATACAAATAACTGTAGCTACCCCACCCCCCGCTACCGCCCCCTGAAAATCTGTATAAATTTTCCTTTGCATCTCCAAAACCTACTTGCTTCAATAGAAAGCAGCTCCAGGCAAAAGAATATTAACATATTTACGAAGATTACTGGATGATCTGAGTAGTTGAGACAGACAAAAAAGCTCCTCTGCATTGTGTGTTCTTCTCCTGAATCTCTTTCTCCAGGTTTTGTAATTTGATTTGTTCTGGATTATCCACACTTGAAAAAAAGTAACAAATGCAAATTAAAAACTACAACACTTAAAACTTTTAAAAGAGTATTCTGAAATAAAATTAAATTGACCAATAAATAAATATGCTATCAGGCCAAGTTTTATTTATATTTTGACTGATGTCAATTTGATAATAGAAACACAGACCTGGCAAATGTTATTGCACTAAGAAACTTTCCATTTTAAGGAGTTAAAAGAAAGAAAAACCCCTCAGGCTGCTAAAATTTTTGCCTACTTTGCAAGTCTAAAGAAAGAAAAGGTTCACTTGGCCCTCAACATAATCCCTATAGGACAGCTGCAATCCTGGACAGATATCTATAGTGGTATTAATCTGTTCTGTTCTATATGTTCACATACTGTCCTCATCACCATGGCACCTAAACATCTGCATGGAAATGCACAAAGTAAAGCTGTGTCTCCCTTTCACTCAATTAATGGCAATTCCTCCACATCACCCACCCATTGCTGTGTAAGACTGTACAGCAGATAAAAAAAATAAGTGCAAAATGGCAATAAAAGGAGAAACCATCACAACTTTCACTAGCTGGATGCAGCAAACTGGGTTTTGATCTGAGGCCTCCATGGTGGTTAATCCAGCCCAGAGCAGAGTTGGATTAACTTTCAATTTCAAAATCTTGCCACTGCAGAAGAGGTAGGTTTTAGCTCAGGAGAAATACAGGCAGCTCAGTGAGGATGAAGATATTCTTCTAAGTAAGAAGTCTCCACTTCACCCTGTGCAGCTGTATCCATACCTCTTCATCATTTTTTTTTTGTTGTTGTTGTTTTGTGTTTTGGTTTGGTTTTTTTTTCATTTATTTTCCAGTACATGCTTTAATCTAAGGGACTTCAGCCTCACCAGCCTGTCACTTCTAAGGACCACAGTCCCACTGCTGCTGACTGTAAAGTAAATCCACGCTTTGCACAGGATGTAAAGGAGGGAGGAGGAGGAGAGAATCACAAATATTTTGCTTTAGATCTGCATATGGAATAGTGAGATCTTTATAAATTTGCCCAATTTCGCAAGGTATAAGCACTTAAAAATGCTTCATTAAAACATATGTTCTTTTGAAATATTTATTTTCCTTTTAATTACATGTGAATTAGCTGGAAGAAGCTGTAGGGAAGCCCTCTTACTGACTTAAGCCTTCTCAGCAGTTTGTTAAATTCTAGCCTCAAATCCCTTGAGGGAATAGTGGATTCAAAGCAGCTTTTAATCATACTATAAGGAGGGTGAAGTAGTATGTAAGTAGGTCATAGAGAAAGCATTACAAGTGCATAGGTTATTGCTTTAACAACTACAGTGTAACACACTTTTCAAAGCACATTTGCTTTTGCCATTTAAAAGTTGGAGGCAAGAACAGGGTCAAATGCAAAAAGAAAACCTCTCTATGAAGGATACAGAGATACAACTCAAGGAGAGCTTTATATTCAAATAATTTGGTTCTCAAACATAAATTATGTCGTGTCTATATATCAATTAATGCTTGAATGCAGGAAGTAAGTAGTGAAAACCAAAACCCTGAATATTTCACACACTGTTAACAGGCTCAGCCCTTTGTAACAATAATGCCAGTTTCGTGACTGGCACATGCATGCTAAATAGCAACTTTTACTAAAAATGAAGGGATAAATGGAAGCTTTGGTCAGTTTCAGAGGGAAATGGGTTAGGGGAATGGCAAATGATGCTGCATTAATTTTCACAGCATAAATCAGACAATAGATCTAAACAGTGGCTTAGAGGAGCTGCATTATGGCTGCACTATCGCTGCCTGCCGATATTAAGCTTTTTCAGCTGGTGGAGCATATGGCAGTTTTGAAGAAGGAACCTGGAATTTGGAATCAGCAGTTCTTGGGCTTTAATCCTATTCTAGCTACAAATGTCGCCTCCTGTCCATCTTACCCTCGTTTCAGAGGCCCAAACCCTGCTTGTCCCTGCATTCACATAATTTCCAATTTGTGCCTCGGTTTCTCCACGTGTTTAAGTGAGGAATATGAAGCAATTCCATCTCACATTTGCAGATTAGTCACCATTCCAACAGCTTCTCAAACACAGAGCTGTATACAATTTCTGGAAACAACTCAACCTTTGAAAACTGAACACCTCTTTAGAAAAAAAAAAAAATTAGTTCAACAGGAGAAAAGCTGGGGTTGAGTGGTTGCTGTTGAGTGTGTGAGCTCACTCTGACATCACTTCCCATAGCTTTCATTCAGCGAGTGGCACAGAGACCAGACACCTCCTTCCCACCCAGATCCTACAGCTAAATCCAGCATAGAGCTCACATCACATCCCCTCTCTGGACCACCTCCTTATCCTTTTCTTAATTGTCATTCTTTTAATCAACGTGCCCCCCCCCCAGTACTGGGTCAAGGAAATGCTACTATTGGAAGCACTTCAAGGGAAAGTTTTTGAATGACCTCACTCTCTCCCAAGCCTGCAAGGCAGTATGAAGAGAGTTCAAATCCTCTGCTTTATTCTCCCTTAAGCCAATGAACATTCTTGGGATTCAGCTTATCTCTGGCATCAAAGCAAGTTTCTAACAGAGGCAGCAGAAGCAGAGCTCAGTGATGGTGGTGTAAATTTGAAGAGGGCTTCTATGACTTCAGCAGAATCACTCAGGATCTTCCAGCAGTGCAAGGGGAAAGACAAATCTGGTCCAGAGAGTGTTAGCGAATGCAAATGAGGTGTTTGTCATCTTTTGCAAGGAAATAACCTTCCAGGGAAACCATGAGCCTGATTGTAGTGGCATGGCAGATAGCAGAGTGGGATGTGCAGTGGGGATGTGAGCCTACCTGCCTATAAAGGAGTGAAGAAGCCCATCATCTTAACTTTTAGTAGCAGACTTCTAGAGGAACTAGAAAAGGAGGGGGAAAAAAGAGAAAACAGAAAAGCAATGCACACAAGCACAAGTTACACAAAGCATTCGAGTAGAGCTAATGAACAGTGAAAAAGCCAGTAACAATTAAAGCAAAAAGTAGTGTGTTTCTTTGAGTGGCAAAAAGCAATGAACCTCATTCTGCACCATTTTGCCATTTGTGATTGCGATTGATTGTTTCAAGTCCATCTTTGCCAGTTATATCTAGCACGGGAATACATTTTTGCATTGTGAAACCTTTCAACAAGGATCTTTTATTTATGGAATCACACACACAGAGCAATCTTCCCTTCGGCTTATTTCGAGAAATAAAACAATTTGTATATAACCAAAACTCTTTTAAAAAGAAAATTAAATTATTGGTTAAACTGATCAATGAATTTTAAGTATTAACATCTAAGCCTCTTGTAAGACTCATTCCCCACTTCTAACTACAGTAATCAGTAGATTTCTAAGCAAACTGTACTAAGGTAACTAAATTAACTGTAGCTAATCAGGAGTTTTCAGAAATAAACGTCTTTTAAAATTAGCCCTGTGAAAAGGTACCTCAAATTAAGTATTTCTAGATCTTTCACTTGAGGCACATTGATATTATGTAAACTTGGTTGCTATAGTAAAACTTCCCACTCACTTTTTTTTTTTTTTTTTTTTNTCCTCCCTTTTTTTTTTTTTTTTTCTTTCCTTCTTCTTCTTATTTTATACCACTGAAGAGGTGATTTCATCCCACTGTGGGTATAAGGCCTTTGTTCCATTTTGTGGGCAATAATTCAGTCTTTCCAAAAACGATTAGGCAAGATTTGATGGCACAAGGCAGTTGTTAGATGTGACAGAGAGTTTTTAGGAAAGACCTTTAATTTGGAGGAACACCCTACTTTGTTAACAGCATGCAAATACTTGGGGTAGTCAATCATGACCCTCAAGTATAACCCTGCACAGTTTCTAGTTCTGGACCTGCCCAGTACCATTTGATCCAGTTGAACATTCCATGGTATTCAGCATTGTATTTAGCAAATACTAAAGGAAAGTAGTAACAAGTAAATATTTGCATGACCAAGCCATACCATTCTGCTGTGTATTTACAGCCCTGTTGAGGAGCATCACTATTGCCCTGTAGGTATTGCCTTTAGTAGTACCTTCTGCATAGAAACACAAGACCAAGGCTTTTGTCAACCCGGACCTATCTCAACTTGACAATAGTCATTGTCTGTTTTTTTCCTTTTATCCTTTTCAATTTTTTTACACACACACACACACACTCCCACCCTCCTTGGGTTTTTTGTATGTGGTTTGGGTTTTTTTGTTTCAGGTTTGTTTTTTTTTTTTTGGGGGGGGGAGGGTTGTTGGGGTTTTTTTGTTTGGTTGGGATTTTTTTTTTGTGGTTGTGTGTGGGGGGTGGGTTTGTTTGGGGGGTTGTTGTTGTTGTTTGTTTTAATGAACTACTTTATCTTCTTACCCACTGACTCATTGAATGAACAACCACTACCCGGCCAGGAGAGAAACTGGGGCACTGCACACACTGGGCAGACCTGGTTTCTTACTAGACAGCAGATGCATTATTTATGGTCAAAAAAACCCACCTTTGCAAACAATCCTGGAAGAGGGAACTTACTTCTCTTGGTTCTACTGTTATGTTCACGGGGAAAAGCATAATCCTGTATTACTTAGTGCAGGAGGAATCTCACATCTGGTGTTCTTGCATGTGTTGCTCTATCCTCACAAATGTGCAAGTGGCTCACGACTTCACAGGGCAGAGCAAAAAAACCAATATAATGAAAAAAAAAACCCTTCTGCCTTGCATGTAAAACTGCAGGAATGACTACTAAGAGCCACAGTTTATAGGAGACTGAAAAATTTCCCTCATTATATGTATATCAGAGAATCCTGACATTCTGTGATTCTATGATTTCATTTGTGCCCAGCTAGTGAGGCTGATCATTGGGAGAGATGTGGGATCAGGGAAGTGAATGGTGAGGATGGGCTGAACACAGCAAAAGGCTGGACCAGTAGGCATTGCTGAAAGGCAGCTCAAACTCCAAAGGCAATGGGTAAAGGCAAGTGTGAAATTGTAATGTGACATCAGCAAGGCAAGATGTTGCATAAGGACATCAAGAGAGACAGGAAGCCAAAGCCAGTCTTATTTAAAAAAAAAAAAAAAAAAAAAAAAAACTCTGAGGAATTTTTTGCAGTATCTGAATTAACCTACTGTGCTCCGCTTTTAATAGCAGGTTCTTCATGAGGTTAATCTCCACCTTCCTTCTCATTCACTTCTGCCACACATTTTTCTTTTTTGCTACGAATGATTGGATCTCACTTTTCCTCAAATTAAAGGTAAGAAAGTTCACAGGCCTTTTTTATCACAGTGAGGGTGATGAGACACTGGCACAGGTTGCCCAGGGAGGTTTTGGCTGCTCCCTCCCTGGAGGTGTTCAAGGCCATGTTGGATGAGGCCTTGAGGGCCCTGTACTAGTGGGAGGTGTCCCTGCCTATGGCACGGGGTTAGAACCAGACGATCCTTGAGGTCCCTTCCAACCTTACCATTCTATGATTCTATGATTTATTCAGTTGTTTGTTCAATGCTTAACATACATCTCAGTCCTCAAAAATAACTAAGAATCACCCTGGTAATATGTAAAGCAACAATCTTTCTTTGTCATTATTTCCCACGGACAGAATCCATTAAACCTCAGACATGGAGAGTCTCCTACAGAAACTGTAAGGCATTCAGATGTGCAGAAAACTTCACTGTGCTTGGGGGTATTTTCTATCCCATAAATAAACAGTGCAAATTTTGCCACATAGGTCACAACAAAGGGTCCACCTAGTCCATGACTCTGCCTCAGATAATGGCTTGTAATGGTTGTGATGGGAAAGCATGAGTATGACAAGTGCATTAGGATCCTTCCCATCCTCCAGCAACCAGTGGCTAACGGACTTCCTACAGTCAAGGACTGCATCTGAACCAAGGTGTTTAGCAAGCTCAAAATCGCTGATTCAGTTTTGACCCCAAATTCTTTTTCCAAAAGGAATATTGATAAAGTCATATGTCTATTACTTCCAGAGCTGCACATTAAGTAGACTGCTATTAACCAATTCAGAGATTTGGAGCTCAGTACAGCAAACACTTTAAAAACCCAAGCCATTGATAACGTAATTTTCTATGGGGAAAATACTGAAACCATGTGGTTTCTGGGGCAGACATCCAGTTTGACATTCTCTTTTTTCTTTTTTCTTTTTCTTTTTTTTTTTTTTTTTTTTGTGAGAAAGGTTCTTTAGGAAAAATTTTGGTCACTTTGGATTGCTATATTCAGGGGTGGGGGTTAAGTGAGTTAAATGTATGTTCATTAACCGTGCACAGACAAATCTCCATATGATTCATTGGAGCAACACTGCAGAACACCTGGTGTTGCTGATGCAGTTCTGTTAGTGTTTTGTTATTTTTAAAGGGGGTTATATAACTCTCATTAAAATTAAATGTGGGCTGAAATGATGCAGGCAAATTCTCAAGCTTTAGAGTGAGCGTCTTCCTCACAGTTTAGCTGAAAATAGATCATTTTTAGGCAGAAGAGAAGGAAAATGAAACTAAAAGATTGTTACAGCCGAAAATGGAGTCTTTAAGAACTTAAGTTTTCTGATAAATTTCTTTTTCCTTTCTAGAAGGCCTCAGTGCTTCAGATGCTGACCTGCAGCTCCCAGGGAGAACAGGTGCAGGATTTGAATCTTAAATTTACTCCATAGCACAGCTATCGTATCATCTGCAGCCATCTACACTTGCAAGGTTCAATTTCCACATGATCTACGTCCAGATGCACTTGCTTTTCTCTTTACTCTTCTATTGGTCTAAAAAGCATAGTAAATTCCCATATCCTCTCTCTGATTTTCTAGCATCTTTTTTCCCCCTCCAGCCCCCTGCTCTGTCTTCCTCCCGGTGACAGACTTGTTGTCTGGCATCCTCAAAGGCTGCTCTTGAAGATGACCTGCTGATTTGCTGCCATGGGAACTCCAGAGCGCGGACAGCATTTACCCCTTGCACACTGAAGGGCACAAACAAGTGTTCCCTGTGCCACCCCGCTCACCAGTAAAAGTTTGCCCTCCTCTACTTCTGAAGCCTTATGGGGTCATCAGAAGACTGTGTCTCTGGCACCCAGCAGTAGCCACTGCTGAATCACTTGGAGAAAGGTGAAAAAGTCTAATAGCATATGTGAGCATGCAAATTGCTCTTCAAAAGTATTGGAGAAAAAGCTTAGGCAGCAAAGCATGAGACTCGAGAAAAACCCTCTCAATGTAATGGCAGAAGGTATTATCGTCATGTAAGTGCTATATTTAAAACTTCCTAAGCAATTTTATTTGCAACCTTATTCCTTAGAATCAGAGAGAGTTAACTTAAAATTAGGTTATTCTGCTTGAATAAGGGATGCAGGCTAGCACATCAACCACTGAGTATACTACATGGAGAGACAAGCAAGTAATTCTCTCCGTTCCTCACCCTCAAACACAATTTAGGGTGTTTTAATTGAAATAGAAGGATAATTTTTACTTGGTTGCATTTTGCAGGGCAGCTTGTGATCCACACTGTGTCAGTCTTGTCAGTGCACTGGCAGGTTTACAACCCTACAATACTTTCCTACTAAGCACCAACTCGTAAGAGTCTAATCCGGTAATGTGGGCTTAATGCATAATATAATTTCATGAACCACCTAGAAACTGAGTGCAAATTTGGGAGCCAGTGCTTTCCAGAAATGTCAGTATAGCCATTAGTTGAGAAACCTTGACGATGGATCTGTCTGATATTAGCCCATGAAATGGTCCCTGATCCTCACTGTCAGAGAAAATAAAGTTGTGCATGAGAACAGCTAAAATCTTTCGTATATCTTGCTCGAGCTGATTACCAGTTATGCTATCTCGGTCTCTAGATTGGAGTAAAAGATGAAAAAATTAGGGTCCATATATCAAGATTGTCACAAACTTTGGGAAAATTTGTGCCCCTTTCCATTCAATAAAGAGAGTTAACCTTCAGTGCATCATTAACTTGCCATGAACAGTATTAAAGTGACTTTAATTGATACATTTACTTCCTCTGTAGAGTGAAACAATCCAAAAGCAAAACAAATGTTTAAAAAAAAAAAAATGCCTTTTACCACAGCAGGAGTAGTAAAGAAAAAAAAATAAAAAAGAAAAAAAAAATTCCTGTTTTTATTTCCTCTGTGAGGATGGCAGCAGTCTTGTTTCATAAACTCCAGTGATTCATCACCATCCCAGGCAGCCAATCATTTCGCAGGTCAAGTAGAAATGGGCTGTAGAGCTAGCAACTCCTGCTGCCCCGATAATGCATGTCATTCCAGGCATGGCGACATGCTTTCTCAACAGCTGCCATTTTCAGTTACCTTCTCTATGGCTGACATACAAGGAAATGTGTTGGAAGCAGTAAAACAGTCATAGGAAAGTAGTTGCAAAGATAAATAGCACCTGCACGTGATAATCTCTAATGTCATTAGAGAAGAAAGAAGGATGTGTTTTGAAACAGAATTTCTTTCTCCTGAAAGAATCACTTGACTTCGGGAGGGTTTATGCGTGCGTATGTGTGTGAGGTTGAGAGGGGGCGTTTGGCTGATTTTTTTTTTCCCTCTCGAATAAATATCCAGATATTTGTCTTGGTTATAATTTCAGTAACTGTAACTAGGGGAAAAAAAAACAAACCAAAATGCTCAGCATTAAAGAAAAAAAATCTTCCTGTGAGTCCCTTGGGATGAAGACTTTGTGTATCTAAATTTTGTTTGAACTCAGTAATGCTCACCTTAAACACAACTGTTCAAATTAAGGGAAAAGGAAAGGGTTTTTGTCAACCATTTCAGTCTTTATTCCTTGTAACCTAACTTGAATTTCATGAACTACTTGTTCTGTCCTCTGAACTATATGTAGTTGAATACTTTTTTTTTTTTTTTGCAGATGGAAACTTGAGTGGGAGGTTTGAGGGCACAGGAAATAAACACCATTGGTGACAAAAGTGTTTAAACTTACATGCACATGTCTGTGTGGACATCTGCACACAGATGTGCAATTTGCATACATATGCAGTGTAAAAAAGTCCATGCCTGCATGCAAATGGTAAAAAAAAAAAATTTAAAAAAAATTAAATTAAAGAACTGTTCCCTGTAACGGTGCTGGAACAAGATTTCAAATGCAGAAGATTATCCATATTAATTTATGGTAATCTACCAATGAATGCTGCAGAGGCAGTACAGGTTATCCAAAATGGTACTTGCATTTAATGAGAAAATGCCACAAAATATCTTCAAGACAGATCTAGTTGCACCTTCTAGTATCCCTTGAATTAATATAACTCAAAACAAAGTACAGTCTTTGTTCCCCCTTTGAACAACTGGCTCTTGAAATACCAGAGGAAAGCCAAGCTTTCCTCTCCATACAAAGTCCTCTTAAACATCTTGCTTTCAAATTTCATCAACTTAGGTGTTTTCAGGGCTGTGAGCAGTGAACTTTCCATCAGCAGCATCTTCAGCTAATTAACCCTCCTGATTACAATAATTAGTATTGATTCACTCTTGAATGACTTCTTAAGTATTCAAGCACAATCTACACTTGCAGTAAAACTTCTAGATATGAATATTAATTGAATACTCTCCTTTGTTTTTCAGCCCCAAAAATATAGTTTGCATCCTATGTGGAATCATAGAATGGTTTGTGTTGGAAGATACCTTTAAAGGCCATCCAGTTCAACTGCCCTGCAGTGAGCAGGGAGATCTTCAACTAGATCAGGTTGCTTGGAGGCCTGTCCAACCTGACCTTCAGTGTTGCCAGGGATGGGGCTTCTGTCACCTCTGTGGACAAGCTGTGCCAATGTTTCACCACCCACTGTAAAAAACTACCCCATTACATCTAGTCTAAATCTCCCCCCTTTCAGTTTAATACCATCACTCTTTGTCCTGACACAACAGGCCCTGCATAAAAAGATTGTCCTGTCTTTCTTATCGCCTCCTTTAAACACTGAAAAGACACTAAAGTTTCCCTGAAGCCTTCTCTTCTCCATACTGGACAACCACAACTCTCTCAGCCTATCCTCATAGAAATGCCTCAGCCATCTGATTGGCTTTGTGGCCTCCTCTGGACCAGCTCAAATAGGTCCACGTCTTTCCTGTGCTGAGGACCCCAGAACTGGACGCAGTACTCTGGTTAAGGTCTCACCAGAACAGAGCAGAGCACCATCAGCTTCCTCAACCTTCTGGCCACCCACACTTCTATTGAGGCAGCCCAAGACATGATTATCTTTCTGGGCTCTGAGTGCACATTGCCAGATCATGTCCAGCTTTTCATCCACAGGTACCCCCAAAGTCCTTCTCAGCAGGGCTGTTCTCAATCCTTTCCACACTCAAGTTTGATAACAGAAACACTTCAACTTTATTCTAATTTAACAAAAGGAATATTAACACATTGATGTTAGAGACTGTGCTTCGTGAATCTGTGAAAAAAAATAAATTAGATGACTTCACACTAATAAATATATATAATTAATTTCCATTTCCTATGGTAGCACGAAAAGGCAGTTCTCAGGTTAAGACCTATCCTCTTCTTGCTCTGACAGGTTGGACCTCAGACATTCTTTTTAATTTGACATGACACCTGGTCATTGCAAGAACAAATAACCACTCATGTAGAGTCTAAATTAGTTCTCTTAGCACTGCTGAGGAAGCACACGTTGCCGTGTTTGACAACGGCAAGGCACCACATTGCTTTGTGAATGGGTGGGAGTCACAACAGGTAATGCTAAGGACACCTGCAATGTTCAGATCTCTAAACCTGTAGAGTCTCTCAAAACCTGACACTTTTGTTAAAGCATTCTGAGAAATGGCTCGTGTTACAGATTTGCTTCACTTTCTTTGATGTCAATAATAATTGTTATGGCTCAAAAAGCAATATTTCAGTAAATATGCATAGAAAGGGGGTATTTTTTTGGTGGTAGAATTTGCACAGAATCATTTAAAAATTAGTCTTTGATGTGAATGTAATGTCAGAAAGTACCCTTGGAAAAGAACAAAGTAATTTGCAATCCAAGACAGAAAATCTGTAGTCTATGTATTTTATATAGCATTTTATCTGAAAACACAGAAACTGTTTTAGGTTTAGTATGAACTCATCTGTGAGAAGAACTCTTAGGAAAGAGTTTTAGTGTTGAATAATTAAGAGTGGTGGTCAGGTTATTCTGCCCAGATGTCTGGTGGTGGCTGCTCCAAAAGTAGCATTCACCCTACTCTGGGCAATCAGTAAAGGGACATTTCCAAGTTACCAAGAGTGAAAGATTCACTTTATATCCACTCACAAAGGGCAGCAGCTGCTAGAAAGCCCAGGCTGCAGGAGGATAAATAGATAAAAAAATACTCCACCCCTCCAGTTTTTGCAGAGCAGAGCAGTTGTGAATGAGTTAACCTTTGTTTTGGAAGAAGTTCTTACAAGAAAGTGAATTACAGCATGGTCCCATTTTATTAAACACTATCCCTGTTTTCTTCATGTTTATGCACAACACACAACATGCAAGCACTACCTGATAATACATAACCTCTAGGCTCTAGAGTGTTTTATGTGATACTATGTTTTTGTTCACATAAACTCCTTCCTATTGATTTATACCAACTCAACGCACAAGGGAAAGAGATACAACAACAACAACAAATGCAAAACAGCATAGCAAGTACTTAGGGTCTCCCCATAAAACATTTTTTCTATTGAAAAGATATGCTTGAGAGACCTCTGACCACCACCCATAAATCTTTAGTGTCTTTTTTTGTTTTTTTAATTAGAGTGTCCAAGAGACCCATATAAATCATACACTAGAATCCAGTTAAAAAAAAAAGTGTGAAACCCCTACAATTAACTGATCTAAGCAAAAAATAGAAACCACTGAAAAAATCCCTCTTTTTTTTAAAAATTGGAATATGATTACAATTATTACTAAAAGTAATGTATTTTCTTAGCATCTAAAGTATTTAAAGACTTTGAACAGTTTCAGCAACTCCAGGCTGATGGCAATTCATTTTATTTAAGACACAAGCTGCTGTCTAAGTAGTAACTCGGGTTTGGGTTTTTTTTTTTTTTTTTCAAAAGCTTTAAAATAATTTCTTTCCATAATGCATAAAGTACACAAGCATTTTGCCAAATTCAACCCCCAAATTATTACCTATTATGATGCTAAACAAGGGCTGTCTAAACAGAAAGACAATTAATGAAATGTCATATGAATAATTTGTTAGATTTTGGGACAGGAATCATTCAGGTAAATTATTCAGCCTGACCTTAAAAAATTCTAACGTATGCTAATAGCTGGATTATAAAAATGGATAGTAGCATTGGCTCCCACTTTGAGATCTAATTTATCATTTTTATTGCATTTTCATTACCTAAACAAAATTAGAAACAGTATCTTCCAAACAGCAGTTAAAGTTGATACGATCAGGCATAAAATCAGGCAAGGGCACATTTGGCAAATACATATTTACCAGATTGACAGCAGTATTGTAAAGCTTTCAGGATCTATAAGTTTTCTCACCACAGTTAAAGGAGAGGTTAGTAATAAATCTCCAACTTAATGCAATAGACATAATTGTGAGATTCAAACCTCCCCCTCCCTGCTGTATTAGCAGCAGATATCAAATTAAACGACCCTCACAAAATAAGCAGTGCACTTCATGTTCTACCATATATGCAAAAAAAAAAAAAAAAAAAAAAAAAAAAAAAGAAAAAAGGGAAAAAAAAAGAGGCTGAGAAAAGGAAAGGGAAAAAAAAAAAAACCCAAAACCAACCCAAACCACCCCATCGCCAGACATACATTAAGCTAGTTTGACAGCACCATTGTTCAGCTGTCCCATTGTCAGACCAAAAGATGTATTCAATGCTACAATGTCTGCTAGCAAATAAACAAAAGACTACATTTTTCAAAGCGGGGTGCCAATTCGAGCATAATTCTGTGTGTATGTGCGTGTGTGCATGTGTCTCTGCGTGTGTGTGTCTGTGTGTGTGTCTCTGAAAAGAGTAGTCGATGCTGGTCCCCCACTAAACCTTGGAACGTTAGAGAATAGATGTGTAATCTCACATAGGGGACTGTTTAGATCTAATTTTTAAAATATCTTTGAGTAGTAAAGACCAGGTAAAGCATTAGTTACTATTTACACATGCTAAGTGAAAATTAAAGTGGTATTTAGGGCACTAGCTCTAATATGGAGTCTCCCTGAGCTTTTGCGATGCTTATTCCATGCTCAGTGCATAATAATGAAGCAGACAGAAATATTGCAAAGGAGGTGATAAAAGAAATATCGGATCTCATTTATTAAAAAAAGAAGAAAAAAAAAATTCCCCCCCCCCCTCCTTGCCCTTTCCGTACATTTGTCGTCATACATGAAATGTGCAATTCTAACTAGTGGAAAAATGCCACTTGCACACAGCAATGTCTGTCTTTTCCTTTAAATAGGGAAACTACTTAATACACAGCACGGTTATAGTTGCAGCGGGCCCAGGCAACTCGAAAGCACGCGTTAAAACAAAGGAGACAACATACCTTAAAAGCAGCTCCTCATTTCTCATAGTAACAGCGGATTTGGGACAGCGCATGCTTTCTGCACCGATATTCTCAACAAAAGCCAGTTCAGAAGTGCGCTCAAACATCAATGCCACAGTAGCTACTCACTAATGGCTACTCTTTCTCTCTTTCTCTCTCTAGTCAGACGCTGAGTGGTGGAGCAAAGGGGCCCCTGCAGATTCACTAAGCAGAAATAATCCTCTCTGACAAGTTATGTTGTCTGGGCATATTTTACATTAATGCACTGTACTGCCTATAGGGGTCTTGTTTGCGTTCACTCCAGCCTAGCTGGTGTTAGTTCTCTTAATTACCATCCAAAAAAACATTAGCAACATCTCCCCCACCCCCTTCTTAA
>VWZE01017325.1:197815-219633 GCA_013396675.1 Eubucco bourcierii | reverse complement strand
AAAAAAAAAAAAAAAAAAAAAAAGTTATATGCAACTGAGAGAAAAGGGAGGAATCTCTATGGGTGATTGAGGGAAGGCTTTCCCCTTCTGGAATGATGAATGCTTGATATGGATCTTTTGTTTGCCCTGAGAACTCAGTGAATACAGTGGCAAATAGATGCTGTGGCTCGGGAGGCTTGTGCGCTTTAAGGGAATTGGGTTAGAGGCTCTTTCTGGGGCTCTGGGGGCGCAGCTGGAGCTCTTGCTCTCTCCCTCCTTCCCTTCCCTGTTCAAGGCTGAGTGGCTTTATGGGACCTGCCAGCTCACATCAGAGTGACTGGGGAGTATTAATGCAGGCACTTGGGGATCTTCTTCAACTTTTCAGTTTTTCTTGGCAAATTTAACCCCTCCAAAATCCCTGCAATTTTATCCCCTCTCAACCACAACTCAGTTACCAAGTAACAGAGTTACCAAGTAACTGAATTTACTTTAACCCAGACTCATACACTTGGCTTTGGCATCGTTTTCACAGACAGGAGAAGGTGTTGTAATCAGTGACTTACAAACTTCCTGCGTGTAAAAGGAACTACAGTGTGACACTGATTTTAGAGAAACAGCCTCTTTGGTCCTACTTAGGAGAACTGCCATGTAGTTTTTAGAAACAGGTTGTGGTCCTAGCTGTCAAGGTAAGTCAAAAAAGGGTTTTATTGCCACATTTCGGCTTCCCCTTCTGCTGTGGCTGTGTACACCTTTAAATTCTGCAGCTACTTTGGAAGCAAGAGGATGGTTGAGGTTTTTTTGCTGTTTTTTTTTTGTTTGTTTGTTTATGTTTTTTTAAAATCTACATCAAATACTTGAGTAGGTAGTTATTTAGTATACTGATAAAGACAACAAGACCGTGATGCTTTTTTTTCAGTAAAATGCTTCTCTCCACTACTGTGGCAGTAAAATCTTAGGAATTATTTTCATTTCCTCAGAGGTTCCGTTAACGTAAATATATGCAAAACTCAATAAATGCAAATTGCCCCAAATCCACATCTAGTCAAAAAGCCCAGCAGGAGTCAAATACACTAAGCTAGAAATAAACCTGGACATCAAAACTTGAAATCAAACTTTCATAGACTTCTGGCTATGCCTGTGGTTGGTCTGAACTTCTTTTCCTACATTCTATATTATTGCTTTAAAATATAATGCTACAATATCCTAATGCAGCACTACTGCTTTGACTTCCTTAACTGAAGTTGGCATTTATGGCCTTGATCTTTTTGGTAAACATAAGTCTTGGAACGATGGCAAAGAGGAAGCAATCACCCATATAAGTATACTGATAGCAAGATCTTGCCTTTCTGATAGCAGCTCTAAACTTCTATTAAGGTCATAAATTGTTTGCAGCAGAAATGGTCCTTTTGTTCTACGCTTCTCATTCAGCTCTGTGAGACCTTGGGATTAGTTTCAGTCATTCTGATATATTATTTGTCAAAGGACAAGTTAAAAACCCAAACCTAAGCATAATCTACTTTTAAGAATGTAAAAATGGTAGTTTAGGAAAACACGGATATCATGAAAGACTACAAGCAAAAAGAAGACACATTTCATTTTGCTTCCATCTTCATTTGCAAACCATGACTGGGATTCTACTTTCTCTTGTAATAAAAAATAATAAATAATTTTAATGATTAGCAATTCAAACCAATTCCATGTTAAAATGTCACGCTCCAAGGTCAACTGAGACAACATAGCTTGCACTTCATGCTAAAAATATCTGAACAGTCATGGAAGGCAGCCAGGAAAATACTCAACCAAGATGACAAATCCCATACCTCCTGCCCCAAATACTAAATCCATTACTACCATTTCAGGCATGGTCACCAACAGTCCAGATTCCTCCTCTTTTGCTATTCATCTCCAAATTACTTGTGCCCAGAGCAATTCCCCTTGATGCCTGGGCTACTCCAGGCCAGTCTTGTACTGGTGAGACTGATGTTTGAGAAGAAGCAAATACCAGAGTATGCTACAGAATATACAGCTGAAGGGGAAGTGTCAAACGGTCTGATAAACTGCTACGGTTTTCCAAAAATATGGCACGGATCAGCATCTTAAGACACTAGCAGCTGAGGGAACAAAGCTTTCTTTTCAGGCTGGAGTAGAATGTCTCACACAGAGGCCTTTGGTGGGGAATCAATGAGCTTCTGTTGGGCAGCTCCACAGAGTTACAAGTTCTTGATCGCTGCTGTACTTAGAAAGAAGGCAAAGCAGCAGCAATAGGAAATAAAGTGAAGTATTATAGAAGGACTCATCTNCGAAGCGGTAGCATAGACAGACAAAAAGAACCTTTTGCTTTCTATCACATATAATGAAATGTCTGACAGAAAAAAACATCTGCAGAGGGATCACAGCTGCTGAGAATGAGAGGGAATATGAGTATTATTTTTCAATTGCAAGATGTACTAAGCAGGGGTGTCTTTAAAATAATATGGCTAAAGGGAAGATTAAATCAGATGCGCAGGGCTATCTGGCTTCTTTCAAGATGAAAGTCCAGCTGTGGAGTTTAAATTCAACACTTAACATGAAAATCGATTGTAGATTAATAACTGATATGTACATATTGCAGAATGTTCTGCACAAATTACATAGAGCAGAAATGTAATCATTTCATTACCCTGTATTTAATCTAAACCCGGCCTTCTATGTGTGGCCTATGAGTTTGCTAAACTAATTATGTGATGTTGCAAATCTCTGAAAGGCCCCAGGAATACCAATAATTTACAGAGACAAAATGATCAAACCTTCTGTGGCCAACCTGTAACAATGAGCAATTTATATCAATTGAAAATATACCTCCTGCTCTCTACGTCTGCTTCAGATTATTCTTTGACCATTCAATTAGCTGACAATATTCAGAAGCCCAAAATGCAATGACATTTTGCTACACTAAACAAGCAATACTAGCAGCCAAGCAATGAACTACGTTTCGTGATAGAGAAAGTAGACAAGTGCCCAGGACAGCAGCCCAAAAATCATGAGTGCAATCATGAGAGGAACTGAAACCCTTGATTCATTATCCCATTTCACCACATATCCCCGTGTCAGATCTTATGCAAGCCAATTAACCTCTTGCTCACATCTCCATCTTTAAAATGGAAAAACCCAATAAACTCCAGAGCAGTGCAACAACAATACAGAACATTAAAAGACGTACAAACTAGGGTATTATTGTGAGTTGAACAAACATTTATAATATGTCATCTCCTCACGAGAGGAACTTGCAGTCTAAGTCTGTTATCTGCTCTTCTGTGCAGTTATTTAGGCTCAAATCACATTTGTTTTGTATAGGTGTGAAAAGCTACTCTAATCTGATAGCATTTTACTGTTTTAGACAGCTAAATCCCACCTTTGAAGTTGAGCAATTAGTCTAAGCTAGTCATCTAGTGTTTCTCTATTGTCAGTGAGGAGAGATTAGTTATACCAAAGAGTATTACCATCTCTCCCCACTGACTACAAAGGGATTAGATCCCTAACTTTTAGATACATACATAAGGCAAGATGAATCCCACCTACGTGCCTAAAGCAAAGGTGAGAAATCCCATGTATCTGCCTCGGAATCGCCAGCATGCGTCCCTGTGCTCCAGTGTGACTGCTGTGTAAGTGCAGCTCAGATACCTTGCTTTGTCTGGCACTTCCAGAAGTAGCTGTAACCTGCCTGCAGGATGTCTACAGCAATCAAGTCGTAGCTATACAAGACTTTCAGATCTGGAGCACACCTATGTGTTACACCTCAGCAAAGTCTGAAGTAGAAAGGCAATTGGCCTCATCTTCAGAAGTAAGGCATGTGGAGCCTTTCCAGTATGCTTTGAGTAAGCAGACAGTTCATTTAGGTTATCTCCTCCTAAAATCTCACAGAAAAATGTGTAACTCATTGCCTGCAGCTCTTTTGTTATTAGAAATCGTGGAACACAAGACAAGGCATTGCTAGAACCAGACTGCTCTGGACCACTTCACTGGTGAACGTGAATAGCAAGAAATAGGCTATGACTCAAAAGGCTGTTATCTCATTAGGTTTTGCTCTTTTTAAAGTTTTGGGTTTTTTTAAATTTAATATTTAAAAAAAAAATTATGTAGAACAAATTACTGCACATTTGTCTCTGTTGATTTATTTCTTCTTTACATAGCATTTACAGTAGCTGCATGTGAGAGAATCAGATCTAGTCCCAAACTCCATCAAGCTGATATCAAAGATACTGCTTTTGTCAGAAGAGCAGTATAAACATATTAGACAGTCCTGCATTTCCTATTTGCACTATGTATGTACAGGTGGAGAAGTTCCTCTGCTATGAGATATGAAAATCCCAGCCACAGAGACAGGGTTCCTCTCTGTAGAACCATACTGAGCAGCTGTAGAGGCAGTTGAATGTGTGCAGATCATACTGTCTTCAGGACAGATGCTAACTCTATATTGTATGCATTAACCATACCTATGATACCTTTAGATGTCATATTGTGTGCAGGAAAAGGAAAACTAGTCTCAAGCATTCTCAGTAGAGATACAGCAAATCATAGTTTTGGTGGTGTTTCTTCATTTGGTTTTGGTTGTTTTGGTGGTTTTTGTTTGTTTTGATTGGTTTTTTGTTTGNCTGCCATAGGCAGGGACAACTCCCACTAGTACAGGGCACTCAAGGCCTCCTCCAACCTGGCCTTGAACACCTCCAGGGAGGGAGCAGCCACAACCTCCCTGGGCAACCTGTGCCAGTGCCTCATCACCCTCACTGCAAACAACTTCCTCCTAACATCCAGTCTAAATCTCCCCTCTGTCAGTTTAAACCCATTGCCCCTTGTCCTGTCATTGCAAGACCTTGTCAGTAGTCCCTCCCCAGCCTTCCTGTAGGCCCCCTTCAGATACTGGAAGGCTCCTCTAAGGTCTCCTGGAAGCCTTCTCTTCTCCAGGCTGCAGAGCCCCAACTCTCTCAGTCTGTCCTCATAGCAGAGCTGCTGCAGCCCTCTGATCATCCTCGTGGCCTCCTCTGGACCCACTCCAACACTTCCATGTCCTTCCTGTGCTGAGGGCTCCAGAACTGCACACAGTACAGTACAGTATTTGCTCACATTTCCCTTTGTCTGTTTTGGTAGATCTTTTAGATTCTATGCTTAGCTTCCTATTCTGAGTCATGGGGTAGCAATTATTTACAGATCTACAGGTCAGTTTGGATGATGCAGAAAGTCTTTTACAATCTTTTTTGTTTGAGAGAATCTAAACAGTATCATGAAAATTAAATAGTGTAGACAGAAAACACAGAAGTACTACATGTTGTGTAAATTCTGAAGATTAATATTTGGGCAGCAGGGGAATAAGAATTTTGATATTTAGAGCATACAGGACTGGTGTCCACTGCTTCTCTTCATCAGAAAACATGTGCACTGCCTCCCTCTAACATCCAGCAGCACTGCCTCTACATCTCAGCATCTGAAAGACAGAGGTACTAGAAGGAACAACACTCTCCTATTTACTAAAACAATATTCTCTTGAGTTTCTCCCACCCTCAATAGGAAAGGGACAAAAACTGCAGTTTGTGCAAATCACAGATTCTTACACATAAACACACTCAGTATCTCTTTAAAAGACAATATACCACTTGAAACAATTTTCATCTGGACAGGTTGTGATTGCAGACATGGCTACTCTACAAAACAAATAATTTCTTTGGAAGGATTTACATGTCATAAGAACATCTGGCCTGCAACTAAAGGGAAGGAAGAAAAAGCTGATCAAAAGAGCAAAGAGAAACAGAGGAGGCAACAGAGCACCACATCTGAAAGAGAGAGACAGAGAACAAACACAGCTAGTTATAGAATCATTTATTTTCTGCTTTAATTTAAAGTCTATTTAAGGTATAAAAGTAGAACCTGCTCTAAACAGGAATGTCTTTGTGTTACACTTGTAGTAATGCCAAGATCATCACTTTTAGACATGCCATGTGGAATATCAAAGACCTTGTGTTCTTGTGAGTACAATTTAAAAGAATGTGAACTTGCATTTTATGTCCAAATGTATAAACTATGTGTATTAACACATACAAACATGACAAATGTTAACAATTACAGGTGAGAATTTAATGGCTATTTGTCCCCTTAAGTTAAAATTAGAAATAGAACCATTTAGAACATGTTTATTCTATTTTAAAATGATCTCATGGTGCTCTAAACAGAAGGTTCCTTTCACACATCCATGAAGTGTACCCACACTAGGGATGGATGTGGATATTTAAAACCAAGATATCACCACAGAGTCATGTTCATCAGAAGCTCAAGGACAAGTGAAAATGAGGAAGAAGTTTACTTTCTCAGATCTGGGATCTAGATGATTGAATTAACTTATCATGAGAACCTGTAGTTAAAAAATATAATGTGGACCTTTTGCCTATGCTATCCAACATGAAATTTGTGGAGTGGGTCCAGAGGAGGCCATGAAGATGATCAGAGGGCTGCAGCAGCTCTATTATGAGGACAGGCTGCAAGAGTTGGGGCTCTGCAGCCTGGAGAAAAGGCGGCTTCCAGGAGACCTTAGAGTAGCCTTCCAGTATCTGAAGGGGGCTTAGAGGAAGGCTGGGGAGGGACTATTGACAAGGTCTTGCAATGCCAGGACAAGGGGCAATGGGTTTAAACTGGCAGAGGGGAGATTTAAACTGGATGTACAGAGAAAGAGTGTACCCTCTGGAAAAGGACCTGGGGATGTTGGTCAACAGCTGGCTGAATATGAGCCAGCAGTGTGCTCAGCTGGCCAAGAAGGCCAACAGCACCCTGACTTGTGTCAGGAACAGTGTGGCCAGCAGGACTAGAGAAGTGAGGCTGCATTTTAAACACTGTGCGCAGTTTCGGGACTCTCAGTACAAGAAGAACATTGTGCAAAAGTGTGTTCAAAGAAAGGAAACAAAGCTGATGAAGGGTCTGGAGAACAGGTCTTGTGAGGAGTGGTTGACAGAACTGGTGTTGTCTAGCCTGAAGAAAAGAAGGTTTAGGGGAGACCTTATCACTCTCTACAACCACTTGAGAGGAGTTTGTAGCTAGGTGGGGATCGGTCTGTTATCCCAGGTAATAAATGATAGGAAAAGAAAAAAATGGTCTCAAGTTCTGCCAGGGAAGGTTTAGATTGGATATTAGGAGAAATTTCTTTACTGAAAGAGTGATCAAACCCTGAAACAGACTTCCCAGGGAAGTGGTGGAGTCACCATCCTGAAGATGCTAAAAAAAAATATGTAGACATGGCACATTGGAACTTGGTTTACTGGGCCTGGTATCATAGGGATGATAGTTGGACTTGATGATCTTAGAAGTCTTTTCTAACTTTAATGATTTTGTGAAAGACAGACATGGACAACAGATGTGTACAAGGCAGCAAAATCACCTTGAGATTACCCTCTGTAAAAAACCAGGTAACAAGAGGTTTAGTTTCAGACACCTTCTATGCCATACAACTGATAGATGCTTTTTTTTTTATTCAAATAAAAAGCCATAAGCACAGCTATGTAGATTTTACCTAGTCCCTTACCATAGCCAAGCACTGTCAGATGCTTCATCATCTCATTTCCCATAACTAGACATTCAGACACCATTTGTCAAAAACCACTTCTGTGTCTCCAGCAGTGGATTTCTCACATTTACTATTGTATTGCCAATACCAATACTATTGTATTACCAATGTTGCTATTACCAAACACTAATGGAGCCCCAGGAGACTTTGTGCAATGAAATGCAAGTGGAGTGGATGCCTAGAGGATCTAAGGGGTGCACAAGGAAATTAGTTATTTGTCTAAACTCCTCCCCCTTCAGAGCTCAGTAAGCTAATACTGTGAAGTTGTGGATTTGGGCTATCTGTGTTGGTGAGTCACTTGGCACAAGGCATGGTCAGCACACATAGCCTTGTGGGAGATCATCCACATTCAGCCAGGCACAGCGCTTCAGTGCTAGCAGCGTGTTTGATGCTTCAGCAAAACCTGTGCTCTGATCTTTACGAGTGCCAAGAAGTCTGTTAAAGTGTTTACATACTGCAACATTAAATGCTTGGTAAATTGCCACATCATTTTGTGCTTTCAGTGTTCCCAAACCCACATCATTCATCTTGCTTCTGCAAGGCCAAACCCTGCAAAACTTGCTGAACGCTCTTAACTCCAAATTAACACCCTGTAAAAACAGTTCCTCCCTTCTTCTCATACCCTGTTATATGTAAAATCTACACCCAAAGTTAATTCCTTGCTGACCTTGTGCTGATTAATGCAAATTAAATTACATGTTAATTGCCCCAAATGCTTTGCATGCAGCCCAGGAAATCAGCTGTTTTTTGCTAGTGGTAAAACACATTTGTGGTTGTTTTTTTTTTTTTTTAAACACAGTGGCTACATTAAGCCATCGTTAGTCTTGCAGCATCTTCCAAAAAAAAAAAAAATCAAGATTTTTTTTTGGTAGCACGTTTTAGAAAGCTAGAAAACAACCAAAACAAAACAAAATTAAAACTAAAACAAACAAAAAAAACCCCATCCCCTCCCCCCAAAAAGAAAAAACAAAGGAAAAAACCCAACCCCAAATCAAAACACATTTTAAAAAAAAAAAAAACATCATTTAGTTCTGATACAGTTTTGTAGAAACCTCAGTTCTACCTCATGGGAGGAATTTTATGGCTCATTCAGAGCTCAAGCTCCAAGATGCATTTTACAAAACCTTGAGCCAGTTTTGTTAAACCCATCACTCCCTAATCCCCTTGTGCTTGTCAGCAAAGTACACAGAAGCACTTGATTTTGGATGTCTGATTCGATAAGGGGTATTTGAAGAAGAGAGGGAAACAAGGACTGCTATTTAAGATAGATCCTACAATATTCTTGCAATTCAAGAGAGAACAAGGAATTATTTCACAAAGTGATACTGGGCACAATACACAGGCTCTTTCTAAGTGATACTGTGTTCAGGGTATCAGGGTTCTTTTGGCACTGAGTCTGAATGCCAGCCATCAGACCTGATGTATGACGGTTTTGTCGGGGCTCTGGTCGGCAATTGCCATAGGGATTAAATAGAACAGCAGGTAGTACTTAGCTCTTCAACAGTCCCTGGAGTGGCTGACATTTACAGTACAAATGCATTTTGCATTTATATCCAACAGTGGGGAGAAAATTTGATTGATGTAATGAAGGAGGTAGGGAAAAATGACCCCCAAACATGATGTTCTCCAGGAGAATAGTGTTTTCTTCTTCACAACCTCTGCTGCAGTGAGCATTCACACTCTAGTTTATCCCAAAGCAAGTAAACAAGATTATGAACATTTTATAGAAGTGTCTACATAGAAAGTTAAGTGAACTGTCTAAATTAGAGAGGCAGCATGAGGTAGAGCAGAAATCAGATTTCTTGAGAAAAGCAATGCATTTGGAAGTTATTCTTACCTGAGCACTCAGGTCTACAGAGGATTTAAGTCTTTTCTGCCCCATTCGTGGGCAAGAAGTACCCAGATCATAAAGGCACACACCAGCTGCTCTCCACACTCCCAACCACACAAAACATCCTTATCCTCACAACAAACCATGCTACCTGGCAGCAAACAGTCCAACCTCCACAATACTAAAAGTTACAAACATTAGATATTAAAGAATAGGGGAGGCTGAGGACACATGCCATGGTCATTTCTATTCTAGTCACCCAAACATCCTTAAGATGTGGGGGTTTTTGTGTCTGGGTTGGTTGTTTTGTTGGGGGTTTTTGGAGTGTTTGTTGTCGTTTTTTTTGTTGGGTTGGGGTTTTTTTGGTCTCTTTCCCCCTTCCACCCTCCCCAGTAGTATTTTCCATTGTTGTTTCACTCTTGATGCTATTTTGTCCCTCCTTCCCTAATACCTGGTTTGGCCTGATTTTGGTATCAGATCTCCTTTTTTTAGTTATTCTTGGCTTTGATTTCTACTGCAAGCTAAGACTGCCAAAAATCTCAGCCCCCAACACTAGAGACAGTACAGTTCACTCAGTTTTAACCAGGAGTTCAGAGTCAGTGTTTAGGAAGCTTAATAACTGATACCTGAATGAGTAAATTTTCTCAATTCAGAGACAAAAGTGTGAACACCACCATCGAAGCACCAACCCTGAGGGGGCTGTGCTGTTGAGTAATAAAAGTATTCACCCACCAAAGTCTCTCCTGAGCAGAGATTGTCGTGTCACACTCCATTAAATTATGTGTGATGGGTCTGTCGTTAGGATTACTCTGTAGAAGAGACAGCTTGGAGGCTGCCAGATTCATTAAACATCTTCAGTGGGACTTCACGGGGCCTTTCACTTACCCTGAACAAACAACAAACACACCCTTTGTGCTCAAGAACAAAGGAAGTTTTTGCACTTTTGTTTGATGTCACTCACAACTGGAGATTAAAGCTTCTACTCTGTGGATTTCAAAGATGTCTCCCCTCTCCAAAGCTGCTCCTCTTGCTGTTTGCTAGGCACTTCAAACAGGTTTACAGCTAAAACACCCCAAACAGAACAATATTAATAACATCAGCTTCAGAAATGCTGCATGTTTTTGGCATTTCAATGCTTTTCACTCCTACTTATGAATGAGGAAACGAAGTGCAGGAGCAACATATTCAGAACTGTGTTTTACTTAAAACGCTTTGCACCAGGGACTGGATAACTGGATTTGTAAATAGGAATTTATGTGTTAAGATTGAAGCACAGTAGTCTCTGACCCAGTGAAGAAAATATGTAGTCCAGTTGAATCTGAATTTGGGAAAGAAGAGCTTCTGTTTTCCTAGTCAAAGGTGCAAATGCAAGAGCTCTTATCAAGTCTTCACAAAAGCAAGTCATGGCTTCTCTTGTAGTCTCTGTTGTCTGATGTACGGTATCGGGTTGGACTTGATGAGCTTTGAGGTCTCTTCCAACCTTGGTGATACTGTGATGATGTCTAGGTGAAGGTTACACCTTTTACCATCTCAGGGACAACCCGACATACATTCCTATGTGACATTGTATCCTAACAAGAGTCCACTACCCTCACATGTCACTTCAGGGTATCTAAAGGGAAACAAAGGTAAGCTGCTATAACAGCAGCAAAAGTCACCATTTATTTCCTGATTCAGGAAAGAAAGAAGTCACCATCAGGAATCAAAAGAGCTCTCTGGAATGTTGCAAGAATCCTTGAAACTTAATGCTCCAATTATATATGAATCTCTTTCTCTTCTATGATCTCTAAAGTCTAGTAGTTTAAAGTCTCATCTGTAAGGCAGAGGTTTGCAGCCACCTCTCCTTTCAAAACAGCTTGACTTGATTATGTGCAGGAGTTTGATCTAACTCAGCTCTTCCCAACCTGTGAAGAAAGGTTTTTCCTTTGCTTGACTGTTCTTCTCCATATCTCCAGCTATAGAAGTTTATTGAATAGAAAACAGAATATAAGCAAAAGAAAGAGTTACATTCTGCTACCTAAATCAGTTAGTGCTGTCAAAAGATGGATGGGACCACTCTGAATATGAGTATTCCCCTTCATCTGAGATGCCAAACATTGGATGGTAGAACAGGAAGGTGAGAAAGAGCCATAAAAGAGACTGACAGAAAATGCCTTGCAAAGCAAAAGACTTAAGTGTTTCTAGAGCTTACCTGTGCAAGAAGGTGAATATTTTAGTGCTGCTGGATGTAAACTCTGCTTCAATGGCTGTGTGAGTCTTAAATTCTACCATAATCCACCATAAGAAAAAAATGGTCTATAAAATAATAGATGCTACAAAACATGAGTGTTATTTGTTGTGGGATTTTTTTTCCTGAAATCGTCTTTCTGCACTGCTTTTCAACTAAGTACATATTCAGCCTTCTAGATCTACCTCACATTGACACTATACACCCCACACACTGGCTTCTTAGACAGCTGAGCTACACTACTCTGTATACACTTTTAACCAGATGCCAGAGCATGGGAGAAGGGTCAGCATATGTGTGCAACGATTTAAAATTGTTAAAGGGTGTGCAAGAGATGTGTGCAATGACTCAAAATGTGCCAAACCAGAGGCTAGCAGAAGCATACATGCAGGCTTAATTTCTCATTTAAATCTCTCTATGTTTCAGTTACATTTAAAAGTGTAGGCAGCTGTCAACAAATTGTGGTATTTGAAACTTCTTTTGTGGCCTAACACAGGACTTACACAAATCTTTCAAGAAATACCATAGGAAATTTTACAAACCCAAGCACTTTAGGGATGATTAGTCAGATGTTGTGGGCCTGGACTAGGTTTCTCCTTACCAGTTCTTTCAGTGGCTCATTTGATGGCACGCAAGTTTCCTGCTTAAATTATAGAATCATAGAATGGTAAGGTTGGAAAGGATCTCAAGGATCATCTAGTTCCAAACCCCTGCCATAGGCAGGGACAACTCCCACTAGTACAGGTTACTCAAGGTCTTGTCCAACCCAGCCTTCAACACCTCCAGGGAGGGAGCATCCACAACCTCCCTGGGCAACCTGTGCCAGTGCCTCACCACCCTCACTGTAAAGAACTTCCTCCTAACATCCAGTCTAAATCTCCCCTCTGCCAGTTTAAACCCACTGCCCCTTGTCCTGGCATTGCAAGACCTTGTCAATAGTCCCTCCCCAGCCTTCCTGTAGGTCCCCTTCAGATACTGGAAGGCTACTCTAAGGTCTCCTCGAAGCCTTCTCTTCTCCAGGCTGCAGAGCCCCAACTCTCTCAGCCTGTCCTCATAGCAGAGCTGCTGCAGCCCTATGAGCAACCTCATGGTCTCCTCTGGACCTGCTTCAACAGTTCCATGTCCTTCCTGTGCTGAGGACTCCAGAACTGCACACAGTACTCCAGGTGGGGTCTGATGAGAGTAGAGTAAAGGGGCAGAATTCCCTCCCTTGCCCTGCTGGCCACATTTCTCTTGATGCAGCCCAGGACTCGGTAGGCTGTCTGGGCTGCATGCACACACTGCAGGCTCGTGTTGAGCTTTTCATCACCCCAGACCCCCAATTATCTGGGTTCTCTAATGATGTTATATAAAGAACAGGCTAAAGGACATATTTAGGCTTCTTCATACTCATCCACTTAAGACCTTAAATTGAAGAGTCACTCAGAGGTCCACCTTGCTACACTTGCTTATGAAATCATCTAATTGTTTCAAGCTGCAGTTAATATTGTTAAATCCTCAATTTAGTGTCAGCATACTCTCCTTCACACATAAATTATGCAGAAAGCCTCACGGGATGTTACATGCTCACACGGATCAGTAACGCAGTGCTTTCCTACACAGCAGCCCCATCCTTAATATCAGGTTTGCTTTAAATAATGAAACAAACAAACAATATGTCCCAGAGGACACAAACTGTAAAGATGTAAAGTCGTAGTGTGGGCAACAAAACAAGTTGTGTACTTTAGAGCACCTTCAGAAGCCTTACATGAGCAGCCAGTGGATGTACTCGAGGGGTTTCTATTTCACAAGAGCTTTCCATTCACTTCTGTGTTGTTTAATATTAGAGTTGATCATGGCGAAGGTCGTTGTTATGTTCTAAGATGGTTACAATGTGCAGATTGCTCATGTACTGCAGATTTCTTACTGTACCAAAATGTTTCCATCTGTTTAGTTTCAGTTCATAAATTATATAATGGTAAGGTTGGAAGGGACCTCAAGGATTATCTAGTTCCAACCCCCTGCCATAGGCAGGGACAACTCCCACTAGTACAGCTCACTCAAGGCCTCCTCCAACCTGGCCTTGAACACCTCCAGGGAGGGAGCAGCCACAACCTCCCTGGGCAACCTGTGCCAGTGTCTCACTACCCTCACTGGAAAGAACTTCCTCCTAACATCCAGTCTAAATCTCCCCTCTGCCAATTTAAACCCATTGCCTCTTGTCCTGTCATTACAAGACCTTGTAAATAATCCCTCCCCAGCCTTCCTGTAGGTCCCCTTCAAATACTGGAAGGCTACTCTAAGGTCTCATGGAAACCATCTCTTCTCCAGGCTACAGAACTCCAACTCTCTCAGCCTCTCCTCATAGCAGAGCTGCTCCAGCCCTCTGAGCATCTTCATGGTCCCCTCTGGACTCACTCCAGCAGTTCCATGTCCTTCCTGTGCTGGGGGCTCCAGAACTGCACACAGTACTCCAGGCAGGGTCTGATGAGTGCAGAGCAAACGGGAGAATCCCCTCCCTCTCCCTGCTGGCCACACTGTTCTTGCTGCATCCCTGGACTCGGTTGGCTGTCTGGGCTGCACACTACATAACGCTACACTGGTAAGGACAGAGGGTAGTATTTTACTACAAATGGTACCATTTCCCCAGAGTGCCTATGTACAGTACTAGGAAATGTACCTAAGTCCAAGTTTGCCATGGATGCTAATCCAGGGAAGACACATGGCGAATGAAACGAAGAGATGAGAACATGTACTGTGAGGGTCCTGTCCCCACAAAATCAGAGTAGCCAAGGAGGGTAGACAGATGTGGTAGGAAGGAAACACTCTGAGACCCCACCATTTAAATGCTTGCTGGGATGGAAGGGCAGTAGTGCCAGCAGAGACTTTTTACAAGAAGTTTTCCAAGACCATGTATGATTTCTCTCATTAGCTTCGTCAGCTCTCATTGCTTGCACTCCACTGCACCGCTAACCCATAAGTACAGGAAACTCACATAGAATAGATGAAAGCTGGCACCCAAAAATCAACTTCTGTGTATCACCAATGCTTGAGTGGCCTTCAAGGTTGGCCCAGGTGACTGTCCCTCCGGCCTGAAATGCCTACAGCTTGAGGGCATCCACGTGCTCCCTGCTTTATCAGCTTTCAAGGCTGAGCAGAAAAAATGCCAAGTGACTGGATGGAGACAGCGCAAGGCAACACATAGACAACAGCACAGCACAAAAAGTCCAGCTCTTGGCCTTGGTTCCAGGAAGACTAAAATGCTTTTTCAGAGCCTGAGATTCACACGCCATGAATCAGTTGAAGAAGTCAAAGTGTTCTGGCCTTCAGGAAAGGGTTATCTAACATTCTATAACAGTAAAGAATCTGTTCCATATTCTGCCTTGCACAGTTCAACTTCACTTCACTGTAAAGTTCTTTGAAGCCCTTGACCTCTACTTTCTGAAACAGAAGAGCAGGCAAACATACGTTCAAAACAGATTATGATATCCAGCTGCTCCTAGAAAATTCCCTATGCAGCACCAGTAGATCAAATTATTTTCATTATATCATTTGGTCACAAAGAATAGTGACATAATTAGGGAGCTAAATAGCAACAGTTTCCTTCTGGTAAATTTGCTGTAGCTAATTTTGTTAATAAGACTGATAATTGTTTTACGCTCATTCAATATGTTAAGTTTACCTAATACTAAAACCAATCAGAACCTTTAAATTAATTTTTGTTCCATTTCTACAGGAATCAATGTCATTATTAATCATAAAAGGAGTGCCAAGTCAGAGGATGATAAATCTCCTTTGGGCTTATTTGACTTTCATATTTATGGTTTGGATAAGGTTATTATGAAGGAATTTTCAAGAAATGATTGAGGAGGAAAGGGAGGAGAGAGAGCTAGGAAATACTACACTTGAACACCGTGCTACTATTGACTTCAGCAGAATACATGCAAACAGTATGATTCCTTTAAGTTCTGCAAACTTAAGCATGGCCAAAGTGTCCAAAATAAAGAAAATTGCTCACACTACCAGGCTACAGAGCCCCAGGATGTACAATTTCCAGACCGATATGTTGAAGAGTGGATTTACAAGAAAGCAGGCGTGGAGGTCTGGGGCATAGAATTCATGGGATTTTGCATGCTTGGCACCGGCGTTTTTGCTTTGAAAACATCAGAAAAAAAGCTATTCCCTCAGACTTCAGTTGCTTTTGTTGCATCTCTAGCTTCAATGCAAAATTTCCAACACAGCAGTTAATTTAGCTACACTTCTACAACTTAATATACAGGAATGCAGTGAAATGTCCTAGATAAATGTGTCCAGTTTTCACAAAGCCAGTGTTGCCAACATCACTTTTTACATGCTTTGACAGGATAAGGTCAATGCCCATTGGCTGTGCAAGGAACAGAGAATGTCATCAGTGTTGCTACTGTCATAGTAACGTTCCTACTCAGCTCTGGGAGGTGGCAGTTCTTGGTTACCGTGCTGAGCAGCAGCATGCTTACACCCTTGCTATTAGCTCAGTGTCTTAAGAGGCAGGACAAACAGTTTAAGCTCAGTACTGTTGTCTTGAAAGAGAAAACACATGGTATGTTTTGCTGAGATGTTAGCAATTGGAGATTTATTCCTAGAACTTATCATGCTTTCTGCTGAAGAGGACTTTAATAAAACTTGAAAGTCAAACAAGCTGAATTATGCCTGCACCTTCCTTTGATTACTGATCTCCCAAACTTTGAAATCCATGAAATGTGCAGAAATTTTCCTCGTGCGTCCATCTCACCTGATTATTGTACCCACAGAAACAAACCAACAAAATTCAGACACAACTTCAACAGCTGCCTGCCATCAAACACCAAATAAATGTTTGGGGTTTTTTTTGGATGTAGGTGACAGAACACATTTCTCTTGTAAAATACACAAAATGTGAATGACTAAACCAGTAATAACTTCAATATGAGTCTTATAAAGGCATTCGTTGTCTTTCCTTGTATCTTTTAAGACAAACCTATCAAAGGAAAATGTTATGATAATGTATTACATGCTGAGTTAATTGCCAATTGCAAGTTACTTAAGTGTACTTTAATGATAAGTTTAAAGCTTTATTTTCAACTCTAATGGCTATTAATGGTAGGAAGAGAAAATGAAACCAATTTTCCCTAACTTAGAGTGGTCTATTAAGCATAAGTGAACAAAATCCTAAATATAACAAATTCTTTAGGTATTTCAGCAAGTGGGAACTCACACTGTCCACATTTCAGTCTGGCTACATACCAATTTCTAGGCAGCACTTATATAAGATCATGCAGTGTTGAGTATATTGGTGTTAGAGAAGTTGGATACAGTTCTTCAGATTGTATGAAATCATTTCCAAAGACTGAGAGAGCTGAACCAATGGGAGAATGCCATTCACAAAGAGCTGATTCAGTATGAAAACCCAAGGAGATATTAAAGCTAGTTTTGAAGGATCCCTTTCTTTGCAGATAGAGAACAGCATTTCGTTGACAGTTGGCTCTATGGTTACAAAGCCAAACATAGCCTAAAAATTCCTAATAGCATTCAAAATATCTACAGTTAAGCTCAAGTAAATATTTTCAGGTACCAGAAATACCATCCCCAAATAATTTCCATTTATTTCGACTGCTCTCATACACTCTCCATCCCAATGAGTGGATTTTGCTAGTCTTGTATAATCTCAAGGAATATTACAGTCTTAAATCATCTCTTGTCAAGTAAGTCAAGCAACGTGACAAATTTAAGACAGAAAATCATTAACCTAGCTGTTAATCTTCTGTTCTTGAGATTCCATGAGTATGAACAAATAATTGAGAGGTGTTTGCAGGTTATTCTAGAAAGAAAAGACCTTCATTCCTAACTGATAATCAAAATAAATAAGATTGAATATTTTATGGGAAACAGCACAAATGACAGCATGACATCCCCCACACTCTCCCATGCTGGTCTTTTTAAACAGAGTAATCTTATTAAAGTATTTAAGTGTCAAATAATTTCATAACAAAACACACAGAGAAAATTGTTTGTAATCATAGAGTGGTTTGGGTTGAAAAGGGCCTTGAAGATCACAGAATCCAGAGTTAACCAGTTTGGAAAAGACATTTGGGATCATCAAGTCCAACCTATCACTCAACACCACAGTTCAACTAAACCATGGCACTAAGTGCCTCATCCAGTCTGTTTTTAAGCACTTTCAGGGAGAGTGACTCCACCACCTCCCTGGGCAGCCCGTTCCAATGGGCAATCACTTTTTCTGTGAAGAACTTCTTCCTGATGTTCAGCCTAAACCTCCCCTAGTGCAGTTTGAGGCTGTATCATCTTGTTCTGTCTCTGTTTGTCTGGGAGAAGAGACTAACCCCCACCTGGCTACAACCTCCCTTCAGGTAGTTGTAGATAGTGATAAGGTCCCCCCTGAGCCTCCTCTTCTCCAGGCTAAAGAACCCTAGTTCCCTCAGCTGCTCCTCACAGGGACTGTGCTGCAGATCCCTCACCAGCCTTGTTGCCCTTCTCTGGACATGTTCAAGAATCTCAACATCTTTCTTAAACTGAGGGGCCCAGAGCTGGACACAGTACTCGAGGTATGGCCTAACCAGTGCTGAGTACAGGGGAATAATTACTTCCCTAATCCATTCCAACCCATTCTGACCACCTGCCATGGACAAAGACATCTTCCATCAAACCTGGATGCTCAAAGCCCCACCCAGCCCGGCGCTGAGCATTTCCATGGATGAGGCTTCCATAGCTTCTCTGAGGAACTTGTTCCTGTGTCATACCACACTCACAGCAAAGAATTCCTTCCTAATATCTAATCTGAGTCTGCCCTTTTTCAGTTTAAAACTGTTAGCCTTTGTCCTGTTACTATACCCCCTGATCAAGAGTCCTTCCTGATGTTTTCTGTAGATCTCCTTTAAGTACTGGAATGCCGCTTTAAGTTCTCCCTGGAGTCTTCCCTTCTCAAGGCTGAAGAACTCCAACTCTATCAGCCTGTCCTCATAGAAGAGGTGCTCTAGCCTCTTGACCCCAGAGCTGAACAGATGAATCCATGTGAAGTCTCTCCAGAGCAGAGCAGAGGGATTAGAATCACCTCACTTGACTTGCTAGTCATGTTTCTCTTAATGTGACCCATCAGCTGGGCTGCGCATGCACATTGCTGGCTCTTGTTCAGCTTTGCATCCACTATCACCTTCAACTCCACCTCCACAGGGCTGCTCTCTCATCACCCAGCCTGTATTTGTGTTTGAAATGTGGAAATCAGCCCCAGTGTGTCATTACAGATTCAGTAACTTTTCTTTACATGACAAGAAAAAAACATCTATATGTTCATTACTGATTTGCTTCTTGCATTAGCACTTCTGAAACAGGCCTATGAAACCTAATTCCTTCCTATTCCATTTTCATTAAGAAAAAACCCTGCAAGTCATCTTCTTTACCTTGGGAGTAAGGTACTCTGTAGGAAAAGTTGTTCCACTCAATCATCAGGTTTCAATATTCTTAAACTAAGCTACTCCTAAATCTTGCAGCTCTATGCTTTACTTCAGGAAAGTCACTTGCAAGAGGGAGATTTTTAATGCTGCAGTGTTAAATCTCCTTTGTGATGAGCTTGTTGTGCAAGATCCCAGTAATGGGGTATGAACCTAACAAATGTCAACCTGTGTTCTTGTTTACAGCCTTTTAAAGCTCATTTTGTGATTGCTGTTTTGATGTTATGGCATTTAAAAGCAACCTTCATACATCACCAGATAACTTTGTAACCAAATGTTTTTAAGTTTACATGGCTCGAAGAACACATGTTTAGTTGTTTCTTGTCACCCTCAAAATAAACAATGTAAACAGAAAGTTATGGTACAGTCCCTCTCTTGTTTTTCCAAAAATCATCCAAAGCAGAAGGTAAGTTCTCCCAAACTTGAGTAATCCTATCATGTGCACATATGATGGTACATGCTGGAAACAGAATTTCCTGGATGAAACAGTAAATAATGAATGGATTTCCTAGAAGTAGGGACATATCCATAATTTTATTAGTAAGGCTCTTAGAATCATAGAATGGTAAGGTTGGAAGGGACCTCAAGGATCATTTAGTTCCAACTCCCTACCATAGGCAGGGACAACTCCCACTAGCACAGCTCACTCAAGGCCTCCTCCAACCTGGTCTTGAACACCTCCAGGGAGGGAGCACACACAACCTCCCTGGGCAACCTGTGCCAGTGTCTCACCATCCTCACTGGAAAGAACTTCCTCCTAACATCCAGTCTAAATCTCCCCCTCTGACAGTTTAAACCCATTGCCCCTTGTCCTGGCATTGCAAGACCTTGTCAATAGTCCCTCCTCAGCCTTCCTGTAGGCCCCCTTCAGATATTGGAAGGCTACTCTCAGGTCTCCTGGAAGCCTTCTCTTCTCCAGGCTGCAGAGCCCCAACTCTCTCAGCCTGTCCTCAGAGCAGAGCTGGTGCAGCCCTCTGAGCATCTTCGTGGCCCTCCTCTGGACCCACTTCAACACTTCCATGTCCTTCCTGTGCTGAGGGCTCCAGAACTGCACACAGTACTCCAAGTGGGGTCTGAGGAGAGCAGAGTAAAGGGGCAGAATCCCCTCCCTTGCCTGCTGGTCATGCTGCTCTTGCTGCAGCCCAGCACTTGGTTGCTGTCTGGGCTGCACTCACACTGCAGGCTCGTATTGAGTTTTCCATCACCCCAGACCCCAAGGTCCTTTTCCTCAGGGCTGCTCTCCAGCCATTCACCACACAGACTCTTGTGTTGGCTATTCTTCATGTGTACTTATTTTGGTATGTATACTCCTGGTATGCATTCACATGAATAGATAGCAGTCAAGCACAAGCCTTCCAGCATTACCTCCTTAATTACCCTTCACTTTGTAAGGCAGGTTTCAACTGAGCAAGAATTTTAAACTTGAATGTATATGGTAAAAAAATCTGATGGTTTTGTTAACTAAGGTTTCCAGGTTCATTTGGACTCTTGCTGGTGACACTGGGAAGAAAATGGCTTAAAACTGAAATGCCTCTTCCCTCAGGAGACTTCATACAGAGTGATTTATACCGTTTCAAAAGAAAGCAGCATTCCAAAGAACTAGTGGAGTTTCCACTCACCTTTAAGCCTTTGCCAACAAGCTGCAGGTTTTCACTTGTGGAATGAAAGACCAGAGGAAGGAGGAAACTTGGTGCTATGTAAATGAATACTCTACCTGAAGGGGAATAATTAAAACTCAAAACTGTAGTGTAATATTTGCACTAGCAAATCCTGTAAATGTTTTGTTGAAAAGGACCTCTAAGACCATTGAGACCAAATTTTGATCTAGCACAACCATGGTCACTAAAATAGAAGATTCAGGCAAAACTGCAAATCAATCTGTATTGTTAAGAGTCTTCTTCCTCTCTACTTTTTGCTTTTGTTTTGTTTTTGTTTTGTTTTCACACAGTAGCACACAGTAGTACCACGGTTGGAAGAGACCTCCAAGCTCATTAAGTCCAACCCGATACCACAGACCTCAAGACCAGACCATGGCGCCAAGTGCCACGTCCAAACCCGCCTTGAACACCTCCAGGGACGCTGACTCCACCACCTCCCTGGGCAGCCCATTCCAGCAGCCAATGACTCTCTCAGTCAAGAACTTTCTCCTCACCTCCAGCCTAAACTTCCCCTGGCGCAGCTTGAGACTGTGTCCTCTTGTTCTGGTGCTGGTTGCCTGAGAGAAGAAAGCAACCTCCTCCTGGCTACAACCACCCTTCAGGTAGTTGTAGACAGCAAGAAGGTCTCCCCTGAGCCTCCTCTTCTACAGGCTAAACAATCCCAGCTCCCTCAGCCTCTCTCCATAGGGCTGTGCTCGAGGCCTCTCCCCAGCCTCGTTGCCCTTCTCTGGACACGCTCAAGTACCTCAATGTCCTTCTTAAATTGAGGGTCCCAGAACTGGACACAATCCTCAAGGTGTGGCCTAAGCAGTGCAGAGTCCAGGGGGAGAATGACCTCCCTGCTCCTGCTGGCCACACAGCAGTTTTGTTTTAGTTGTTTTTTTTTTTCTTCTATATGTGCTGCAGCTACAAGCAAAGATCATCTGCAAAAGCCTCAGAGATGAAGCTGGTGACTGGCTGCAGACACAGTAAGGGCCCTGGATCATCCTTATTAAAGGAGCTACAGCAGCAGTGATGAACTCTGTGAAATCACAGAAAGCAGATCCAACATTTTGGAGATCTTATGTATTTCCCCCCC
>VWZE01017325.1:176678-190125 GCA_013396675.1 Eubucco bourcierii | reverse complement strand
CCCCCCCCCCCCCCCCATCCTTTTTTTTCTTTCTTTAATCTTACATTTCTATAGCTGTACTAAGGAAAATGGCCAAGCCTCTAGAAACTTGTTTAAACAGCACATTAAAACACAGGTCAGAAATGTAAAATGTGATTACAAACAGTAACAAAAAGGTGGGTTTGTTTTTTTTTCCAGTTTGTGTTGCAAGAAACTTGATAGCAGTTTCACACCATATCTGGCACTGAGATACAGTAATGATTTTTAATATACCAAACCCCCCTTCTGTTGCTCAGAAAATCAAATTATTTAAAAAATATTTCTAATTTTTATATCAATCTCCTGCAACATGGAACTACTTGAACTATTTATGTTAGTGGATGAACACTTTCCAGCAGCCTGAGGATGTGACAGGTACGAGGTCTATTATTTTAGCAGAATTTAACCAAGTAGAACAGCTTTCAGAGTACATTACTGATAAGGAATGGTTTGATACGAACAACCTAACTTTATTAGAGGCTCAGCTGATTCAGAGGCCCAGAAATAAGATAGCTGCAAGTCCCTCTAGTTCTTTGGTAACTTCAATGCTGTGTAAGAACTGGAGACTGATGAGATGCTGATAAATTACAACCAGCATTAGAGGAAGGAAATCAGTTATGTACATCGTCATGAGCAGATTTTCTGGCTTTTGAATACAAGGATATTAACTTTCTAAACACAGGCAAATATGAAAGCCCAAAGCAAGGAAAACTCAAGCATATTCTGGAGCCCTCAGCACAGGAAGGACATGGAACTGTTGGAGTGGGTCCAGAGGAGGCCACGAGGATGATCAGAGGGCTGCAGCAACTCTGCTCTGAGGACAGGCTGAGAGAGTTGGGGCTCTGCAGCCTGGAGAAGAGAAGGCTTCCAGGAGACCTTAGAGTAGCCTTCCAGTATCTGAAGGGGACCTACAGGAAGGCTGGGGAGGGACTATTGACAAGGTCCTGCAATGACAGGACAAGGGGCAATGGGCTTAAATTGTCAGAGGGGAGATTTAAACTGGATGTTAGGAGGAAGTTCTTTCCAGTGAGGATGGTGAGACACTGCAACAGGTTGCCCAGGGAGGTTGTGGCTGCTCCCTCCCGGGAGGTGTTCAAGGCCAGGTTGGAGTAGGTCTTGAGTGAGCTGTACTAGTGGGAGGTGTCCCTGCCTATGGCAGGGGGTTGCAACTAGATGATCCTTGAGGTCCCTTCCAACCTCACCATTCTATGATTCTATGATTCTGTATTTACAAGCACTGTAATCTCAATGTGATGTTAAAAAAAGGGAACAGATCACTCCCTGTTTGTCTCAAGCATTTTAAAGGTTTCATGACAAACTAAGTGAGAGGGTTCTTACCTTGATGTCTTCACTGTATGTACTTCAAGCTCAATTTGGTATGGTTATTACATAGTTCCCACCTTAAGCAATCAAAACTCCACAGACCCATTAAACTGATGAAGTTAAAGACAACAACCTTAAGTGTGAAATATTAATAAAAAAAAAAAAAAATTTGCACTCCTGACTAAAGCAGACAGAGTTACTTACAAGGAAGGCTAATCCATTTGACCTGCAAAAGCTATATTTCACATTTGATTAAAAACATGCCACTCTAAGTACACAGTAAAGGCTGGAGCATGACAGAGTCAGGCCACTCCTGCTCTAGCCAATATTTTCTGTGAACTTGCAGGGAACTGGCAGAAACATTAATCTTCTTTCCAGCCCCTCTCTCCCCCCGTTAAATCTGCTCCTAGGAAAACACTCTCTCGTGTTGCCCATGGGTAAGATGTCCCTGCTGAGACAGGATAAAAGACTCTTACATGGCTCTTACTAGCCTGTATGGGTCTGTCAGTGGCTCATATCCAGGAAAGCAATCTTATAGTCTGTTGATCTGTGAAAGAGCCCTCTACAGATTGTGAGAGTCGAGTGAGCCTTGCCTAGTTCCCCTTATAAACACACCTGTGCAAAATAAACACGCTACTGGCTTTTTGTGGCTGTAGTTTACTGGATTCTGTTATTGCTGCAATCACAGAGAGATAAAAAGATAAAAGGGATCATGGAGGAGTTGTGGGGTTCTTCTGTTGGTTTTGGTTTTTTACATTCTTAATTCTCTTTTCAATCCCCTGGTGTTGTAGGACGCTAAATGCACTGGAAATTTAAATTGGCATCCACCATCCAAATCACTGAAAGAAGAAGTGCAGCAGACTAGAAAATGAAAGAAGCCAAAAGGCAAAAAAGTCTAAGCACAGCTGCTGGCATATTTCCCCTTTCTCATTTTGCAAGTCACACTCTTTTCTAACTTGCAAGGAAAGAAATTAACCTGCAACAGGGTATCGCACTCTCTGCCACACAACAGGAGTTTATAGCATTTAATCTTCAGTAAAACTTACTTCTAACTAGTAAATAAGAAGTGGATTCCCTTAATTATATAATGGGCCCAGGTCCTCTTCTTGTATTAAGTGTCTTGAGCAATGAAACCTATTTTAAAACAGCTAAAGAAACTTTTTTTCCCCAACACTTGAAATAGTGGCGTTTTTTCTTCTATTAATGACATGCATCTTGGGACACTTCACAGTTTAGTCAGCTGTGGCTTTTCCAAAGCTTCACATCCTTTAATCTGGTCTGGTAGTAGATGTGTTTGTTACTGGATAGTGCCATCTTGAATAGAAAATGACAGCCATCAGTGTATCTATAGCAGAGAGGGTGTGTCTCAAAATCAACAGAAGGTTTACGTGTTTGGAATCTACATGGTTAAAAAAAAAGAAGCTGAAATCTCATCAGACTGTGGAGATTGCCTTGTGCTGAGGGAAACTTCACCTGGTTTGAAACAGAGTTTGTAAGACAGGGAAAATGTGAATTGCCTCTGTACATCTAATTGCCTCCAGTGCTTTCATGTTGATGTTTCTCCAAATGGGTAAGATTCTACCATTTTATATGCATTTATTTCTGGAGAACGATACCAAGAATTTCTATGACTATGTATAAGCCACCCTCCTCCAAGTCTCAAACTGTGTAACAAAAACCACCCTCACACCCCCTGCCAAACCCTGGCCAAGTGGACAAAAATCAGATGAAATAATCTCATGGTTATCCTGTGCTACTTCAGAACACTAATTATTTGCAGGTTCTCAGAGATAGAATAACGTAGGCTGGTGCAGAATTGTCTTCAACTTCACTCTGTTATTTAATTAGCCAAACATTAACAATGAGACCAAAGAAATTAGTGTTTGGGGAATCTCAAATATGTAAACCATACCAGAACTGAAACAAAACCTCTGTTGTGGGGTTCCAAAATACAACTAGAAGAACAATACCTTCCTGTGAAAGCACCCTGAAGAAAGAGAAAAACCTATGGGAGCATTTTCTTTTATGTATGTTCTTAACATTTAATTGTTTAAGGATCTCTGTAAAAGGAAAAATGAAACAGAACTAGGGCAAATTATGTGGAACTACTCAGGAGATCTAGTCCTTTTGGAGTTGTGTGGTTTTGTCTCCAATGATACACAAGGGTCTTGATTTCAAGGTGAAACCCAAAAAAGAGTGAAGACCTCTTCTTTCTTCCATGAAAGAATTAAATGGTTGTGTTTCATCTATGAAATTTGGTGAGCAAAGGGTAGATTTTTCAAAAGTACATGGGTTGCTGAATCTGGGAGCCAGAAATTTATTGGTAGTGGCTGGGATTTGAACCCTTTAAAGCTTAAACATTTTTTTCTGCTATTAAACTAAGTTGTTTTGAGCACTGTACTGAATCCAGTGCTTCTCCTTCCTTCTGTGAAATGTAATTGCTACAGGCTCACTGGCTTACTGAAAAGAGGGTATTTACTTGGCCACAGTTTAGTAAAGCTTATCTGCACAAACACACAGGTAAATTAAGGCAGTTTGACTTGGAAAAGAACCACCACATTTCAGTGTAAGCATCTTTTAAAAACCCTTTTGTCATTACAGTTACTAACAGAAGATGCAGTGCAACACCACGGGATGAAGTCAGCTGAAGCAGTGTTTTATTAAGGTATAGGAAACCTAACAACACAATGAGAAACTAAGGAGCAAAATGAGGGAGGGGGAATTACTCACTTAGATGTGCAGCAGTTCAGATGAGATAAATTCAGCCTACTACATCCTATTCTTATATTTTTATAGTTTTACAAGGATGAGTAAAGGGTGATGTTTTGTGCCTGTTCCAATCGATTCTAGACCACTTGCATTCACGGCATCAACGTGGAACGCTTCATCAATGCATGCTATTGGACAAAAGATAAGCCTGTGTATCCCCCTCCCTATTTAGACTGTATATTATAAAATCCTAGTGTCATCACTTGTTACACACTGCACTGCAATACCTGAGATGATATTGGATCTTTTTATGTAGCTTTTGTTGCTCGACAATCATTTTCCTCTAGCTTGTAAAGATTATCTATGCATTCATATTCCATAATTCTATCTTCTAGAGCTATAAGGAGTTTAATTTTGATTTCTTTGAAACCAACTTCATGAAAATTGTTTGACCATAAAAGCTAATTAGTAAAGACACTCAGTGTTAATCATGTGCAACCAATTATAGCTGGAGGATGCAAAAGGACCATTTCTTCCATAATAACTGCTCCATTTAATCATCTTAAGCTACACAGCAATGCAAAGGTAATGACATTTTTATTTTATCTTTTTATGATGGGACTCATCAATATCACTATCCATTTCCTTTTTTTTCCCTTTTTTTTCCCCCCTAACATCTGCCTGCAATATCCAAGCAAAGTCTCTGGAGAATTATACAATCATTTTCAGATGCTAGTACAGTGAAAATGAGGATTTTGAGATCTCAAGAAGCATTCATGCCATGCGGCTTAGTAATATGAATGTTAGCTTTCCCCGTAACTTACAATACAGACAGTTAAAAAGACCTGCTAAGAACAATGCAAGACAAAACAGTTGACTCTGTTCTTGGAGGCAAGGGAAATTCTGCTCTCTACAAGGGTGGCCTGTGAGCAGAAAAGGTGGTTTGCTCTGTTTGTGCCAGGCTGATGAACCAGCTTTCTAGGAACATTCATGGAAGAAAAAGCCTGAGTAGAAAGCCTGATACAGTTCACATCCTGAGGGAGAAACAGTGTTCAGCAGGCGATGACAATACGATTCCTGGCTGACTTATCCTGAGAGAAGAACCAAAGAATAATGCCCCATTGATCTCAGTCTTTCCGTGGCTTGTATACACTTTGGTGACTTCAGAAACCGAAGTTGTCTAATGTTATTAAACCAGAAATTCTCATTTGTGAAGACCACCACACTTCAAATCTGCAAACTTCGGTGGCTGCCTTAGTACTGAGTAAGGAAAATTCTGAGAAGCTTCACTAACCATCATGCAATTCATATATTGCTTGCGATCAATTCTTTTTATTGTTTGATATTTGCAAAGCACCAAGTGTTCTGCACCGGCGAGTAAAGGCATGAAGAAAAGTTCCCTGTCACAACTAGACTGCCATTTAGATGCACTGTGTACTGACAAAGGAGAGCGTAATGGGAAGTAAAGAGTGAGCAGAGTAATTGAATGATGCATTTAAGCATACATTTTGTTATCTCTGTGGGGTTTTATGTTTGTTTTCTTCTTGACTTATTGAATTCAGTGTTCATACTTTTCAATCATTCATTAGCTAAACGGTTCTCTTGTGGTTTGTCTAGATTAGGAAATGAGGACTGGGACAAGCTAAAACTAGGAAAAAGGTGGGTATTTTGTTAAGTGGAGGCAGCTTACATCACTTCTGGAACACCTCTTGCTACTTACTCATTAGCATTTACCAGAGAGCTGCCTGGTGGGGGCTACACTCTAATGAGTTTATTCTTAACTTCAGAGAGTGAAGCCTTTACAGGCAAGATGATTTGCTGCAGCCATTGCTAGTTGGCAAGGCAAAACTCAGCCAACCAAACCATTGAGATTTGGAACACAAAAAGAGTATAGGCACAATTGCTCTAATTAGCTGATCATTGAATAATAGGAGATCTTCTTAGCATCTACCAGTCCATTAGAAGTTATTCTGTGAGACAACAATAATGACTTTAGACTTCTTTGGGGAAGGTGTCCACACCTGAACCATTACCTCCGAATCCTTGTGCAGTGATGCCTGGTTTTTCCCGTTTCTGTTTGTCCCAGATCCCTTTCTGTTTGGCTGCTCTCCAGCCACTCCTAGCCCAGCCTGTAGCTCTGCCTGGGGTTGTTGTGGCCAAAGTGCAGCACCTGGCACTTAGATTTGTTGAATACCATCCCCTTGGACTCTGCCCATCTGTGCAGGCAGTCGAGGTCCCACTGCAGAGCCCTTCTGCCCTCCAACCCAGCAACATCAGCCCCCAGCTTGGTGTCATCTGCAAATTTGCTGGTGATTGACTGAATGCCCTCATCCAGATCATCACTGAAGATGTTAAAGAGGATGGGACCCAGTACTGATCCCCAGAGGACATCACTAGTGACCGGCCTCCAGCTGGATGTGGCACCATTCACCACCACTCTCTGGGCTCGGCCCTCCAGTAAGTACCCACAAGGAACCTAGTAATGACAAGATACTTGAAATATGTGATGTTAGGAAAACAGATAAAATTAAACACACACAAAACACTTAGTAAGTTCCAAGTATTTGAAGTGGTTAATTTTACAGAGAGATTTTACATAGCACTATCCTCATTTAAAGGAGGTTAACAATAAAATGAAGAGGCTGAGCATGGAGAGTTAAGATGATGTGACCATCTTCCAGATAGGTCAAGAAAATATTTACAAGAGTAATTTTATGGCATTTTATCACAACATTGTGAGTAAAATTTCCCCTTAGCAAAGTGAGCAAAAACTGCTTTTCTTCAACATGAAGTGAAGGAAAGAAAAAAAAAATCTATTAGAAAATCTTATGGGGATATCTTTAATTAGCCAATAAAGTTGTGCTTGTGACTGTAGGTATTATAATCTCTGGGGCCGATAATCACGTCTTTCTGTGTGCTTGTCCCTTACTGGGAATAAAAGTATCCCAACCCACCAATTTGATTTTAGTTCATTTTCTCCCCCTTGTTACTGAAGTCTTATTGCTGGCAAAATGAAAATCTGAACTCTAAAAATATAACCACAGTGTACATTCAGGGTCTCCAAAAACAGAATACTGAACCACCTTTACATCCTCAGAAATGTCAGCTCAGGTTCAGTTCTGACTTTTAAACACCAACTACAGCCAAGCTACCTTTTCATTCAAACTACATTACATTCAAGAAGTGAGAAGTTTTGAGGACAATACTGGTGATTTAGATACAACTTAAAATGGGAGATGATGAAGTCACCTACATTTATATTCAATGCTGATGTAAACTGCAGCATGTAGTTTACATTTCCAGTTGCTATACATAAATCTATCTGGACATTCGGTGGACTTTCCTGGCCATACTTTGTTTCAGGGGCCAATTATAAATGGCAAGGTGATTGTCATTTTAAGTGGAGAGGTTCTTAACTAGTGCAAAGTAGAAAAATAAATGAAAAGAAAAAAATGGTTCTTCTACATTCTTAGATTTATATTTAGGATAACAACGTCCTTTCAACTACCCTTGCGACATTTTATTTCAGCTACACCCTGAAGTAAATCAGAAACCACAGCTATTAGGGAGCTCTTATCCAAGAGGTTTGAGATTTCTTCTTGGAGAATCATTTTAATTAAGTGTGGGGGATTTTTTTTTTTTTAAAATCTCATTTCATAACACTTTGGTTTTTTTTTTTTTTATGATGAGGAAAAAAATAACTTGCAAAACAAGTATCCCACATTCTGAAAGCTCTTTTTGGAACATATGGTCTTATCCTTCAGAAATTATGAGTTCTCTTGACACAGGCTGTGACAATCAAGTTGCATATGAAGAACTGCTATATTATAATTATTCAGTTATGCCAAGCTTTTCAACAAAACTTCCCCACAAGTCCCTGTCACTCAATTTTGAACGTGCATTCAGAGATTTGAAGCCTTTATGAGCCTTGATTGTGTTAAGTAAAGGCCCCACCCAGCCTGTGAAGGCAATCTCTGCTTGCTTTGCTGAGTGTTTTGGCAATAGTTAGCCCTAGGCAATGAATACCAAGTCTCAGGCAACTTCCAGAGGATTCAGAAAGCTTCAACCTAGAAACAAAAGTCTCCCATGAAAATGGCATCAACACAGTCTCATCTCCTGGGAACAGATGGATCCATCACATAAAGCTTTGTGAAATGAGAAACGATCCAGCCTGAAAGTGCGGTACCACATTACAAACTCAGCTTGCATTTCTTCAACACCTTCCTATAAAAGGACTCATTATTGACATTATGTTAATACATTTCATGGGGTCACCTGATAGTCTCTTAATAATGAAGTGAATTCAGTGAGTGTATTAGCTGATGCCCATGCGAGTTGCATTTTAATTGTAAATCTGAATTTAGTCTGGATAGAATTTGCATCTCTTCCAGATCAGTTCTGTACAACTGCAAACCCTGTACATTATAAAGAGCTATGCCCAGTCACTTTTCAGTGAAGCACACAGTTTATGATTTTTTCAGCTCTCTCTTTGCCATTTTTTTCCCTAAAATCCAAAGGTTCCTCTCCCAAAAACACACAGGAAAAAAAAAATTACAGTGATAAGCTCTGACAGCTGACATCAGCAAGGCAAACTGGGCTACATAAAGCCCATACATCACCTTACAGTTTAAGGCTGGATACATTTGGTATATACCTCTGTTCATAGCCTGTGCCCTGGTCCATGGACTGTTGCTGCAGAAAATGGTAAGCTTTTCAGCTGACCACCAAACATCACTGCAGCAAGCTGGATCCACAGATGGGAGCTCTTCATGGGTCAGCAGCCTCCAAACCTCCCGCTCCACAAGATGCAAGTAGATCCTCTAAACACACCAAGCAGATTAGCACAGAAATAATTCCAGCCTGTGGCCAAATACTCATTCTGGGGACCTGCCAGACTATCCACTCAGCCAATCCATTTTTAAAGACAGATCTTATTAGCGCTGTACAGTTCCTGAATTACTTTGCTGAGTCTTTCTAATGAGACAGCAATCTGTCCAAGGGTATTAAGAGAAGTAAATGATAGACCTTTACTTTCTGATTTGATTACACAGGTGTATTCAAAGGTTAGGGCGATGACAGCAGACTAGAGCACAGGAAAATTTACACGGAGCAATTGTAAGCTACAATGCGTGCAGGAGGAGTCTCGTGAATACAAGTTTTTTTGTCTTTGCAGAGAATAATCTTTTCTTCTGCCTTCCTTACAGGCAATAGCCACAGAGCACTCACCTTCCCCTTTGGGTGAGCCCCAATATAGCTTTCCACTCTATGTAACAGAGCTTTCTGTATCTGAACCCAATCTAAACAAACTCAAAATATTTTCATGAGCCATTTTTCTACCATTTTACTGGCCTCGAATTAAATCTGTTCGGCAAGGTGCAATTTTAAAATGTATTTTGCTAGTTCTGCTTCCCAACATGTAAGAAATATCAAAATGTAACAGCTGTTTACTCCAAGAAAGATGATGAAATATATTTCTCTAGCCAAAATGTCATCATTAACATTTAATGCTCAAAGCCACACACCACATTTTCACTTAACAGCAGTTTTCTGCTCACCAGCCTATCTTGGGTGGTTTGCCAAATCACAGTATCACCAAGGTTGGAAGAGACCTCAAAGATCATCAAGTCCAACCCGTTACCACAGACCTCAAGACCAGACCATGGCACCAAGTGCCACGTCCAAACCTGCCTTGAACACCTCCAAGGACGGTGACTCCACCACCTCCCTGGGCAGCCCATTCCAGCAGTCAATGACTCTCTCAGGCAAGAACTTTCTCCTCACCTCCAGCCTAAACTTCCCCTGGCACAGCTTGAGACTGTGTCCTCTTTTTCTGGTGCTGGTTGCCTGAGAGAAGAAACTAACCTCCTCCTGGCTACAACCACCCTTCAGGTAGTTGTAGACAGCAAGAAGGTCTCCCCTGAGCCTCCTGTTCTCCAGGCTAAACAATCCCAGCTCCCTCAGCCTCTCTTCATAGGGCTGTGCTCGAGGCCTCTCCCCAGCCTCGTTGCCCTTCTCTGGACATGCTCAAGCACCTCAATGTCCTTCTTAAATTGAGGGGTCCAGAACTGGACAGAGGACTCAAGGTGTGGCCTAACCAGTGCAGAGTCCAGGGGGAGAACGACCTCCCTGTTCCTGCTGGACACACTATTCCTGATGCAGGCCAGGATGCCATTGGCCTTCTTGGCCACCTGGGCACACTGCTGGCTCATGTTTAAGCAGGTGTCAATCAGCACCCCCAGATCCCTTTCTGTTTGGCTGCTCTCCAGCCACTCCTAGCCCAGCCTGTAGCTCTGCCTGGGGTTGTTGTGGCCAAAGTGCAGCACCCAGCACTTGGATTTGTTGAACGCCAATGATACTGTACGGTGTGATATGCATCACTATGGTTCCCCATTCCCCATGTAATTTATTTAATGAAAATGAGAGTTGTAATCCAAGTCTCACTAAAATGATGGCAAGGACAACAGTGAAACTTTCCCCCCTTAACTTCACTTGTCTGCAACATGGACTTTTCCATGGGAATCCTGTTGTATAGGTTACTTTCAAGACAGCAGTGAAAAACAGAGAGGAATGATTCATCTCACTCCAATATGGATCTGTAAAGGACTGTGGGATGAATCTCTTCACCTGAGAAGGTGGGAAACTGTTTCAAAGGCAAGTGAAAATAACACAAACACCACCAATGAGTCATGTAAGTGGGGAACCACATGGAAACATATTTCCAAAGAAAACAAGGCTGTTTATATTTGGACTTCCCTATCAAAATTTGAGATTTTATATTTCACTTTTTGACCAAATTAATTTCCCCTCTTCTTTCTGTGAACACTTCCCATGGAAGAAGTCAGAAACCTTCATTCCTAGATGAGCTGCAAAGCAAAACAAACCCCATCTTCAACAGCAAACATTTTGTGTAATGTGCAACAGCAAGCATACACTGAAACTTAGAAGTTTCAGCTACAAGGCAGGACCTTATGTTTGGTTAGGGTTGAGATGGTCCTGACACCTTCACAAGCTGGGTTGTGCATTTTGGTCATACCTATGAGGCATCACAGTTAAAGCAGCACAGCCTGCCTGAGTCATTGCCACTTGGAGAGCTGATCAGGAATCATGAAAGAGCATTGGAGTTTTCCAACCCTAATGCAGTTCTCCCTGAGGCACAGCATGTCTCTAGGTTCCTTTGGTCTGCGGATGTCCTGGCTTGTGAAAAGACGACTGCAACGATCATGTGTCTGCCCTCCTTTTCCTCCTGGTTGTGGGAGCACAAGTCACAGGTTATAGTATTAATCCATGTAACCTCTGCCCAGATCTGAGAGATTCATACAAACTCTAGAAGAAACCACTGCAAAACAGAGAAAACTCTGTGCCTCATCCCTTTGATGCCCTCCATCAATCTAGCAGTACTTAGATGATAACACATTGTGTGCAGTCGCAAAAGGACATACTGAAGGTATTAGTCTTGTTTACAAATTTGTGAACATAGCTAAGCAGCAATAATACCTCCCTTCATGCTCACTTCTAGAGTAGCTGCTGTCACTGTTGCAGACAGCAAGGTAACTTAGCAAATACCTTCAAAATCCTTCTGCTTAATGAATAAGTAAAGGAGTGACAATCAAAACCAGAGCTGCAACAAGAGATTCTTGTGTTTCTGTGTTCCCCCACTTCCAGTTCTAAGGACTGATTTCAAGTTTTTGTTGGTGAATTGAGCCTGGGTTAGCTGAAGCTCAACCACTGAGATTAACATTGTCAAGAGCTGCCCTGCCACTTATCAAAGCAGTTCCATAAGCACCAGAGAGATGCAGCCTAGCTCAATCGCTCTCTTTATTCTGTAAAACACGGTCAGGTTTATTTTTAACTATAAAGATCAGACATTTCCTCCATCTGATGATCACTCCCAGAAGATCCAAATTCACTGCTTGGCTTATTCCTGAGCTTTCCCAACTCTGGAAACAAAGTTCATCCTCTGGATTTTGATGCAGGGCAACACATCCTGATGACTTCATGGGGAATTCAGTGCAGATGAGCTCAAGGAAAGGAAAGGGCTGGGATGTATAGAAAAGCGCTTGTTGTATGGGCAGCAGGAGGCAGCTCCACACGTGGGAGGTGAGAGAAGGCAGCATGCTGGGAGTGGGAGAAGGCTACAAAGAAAGTCAGCTCTGAGAGAGGAGAGTGAGGAACATAAGGAATATCACTGTGTGTGGGATGAGATGAGAACAGAGCTGTAGGTTTTTAGAGAACTTTAAAACAATTATAGGTTTTTACCACGGGAGGTTCTGTTTGACTAGATGAGAGTGCTAGCTTCCTTGTTACATGCCTGGCGTTGAGGCATTCTTTGAAACAGCTTGCGAGCACTATTTCATACTTCCAATTAACATTTTATTTAAATGCTTGAAGATAGTTTCTAGATATATTAAAGACTTGCTGATGAAATCTTGAATATGATTTACATATCTAAGTCACATTTTCATTCAATAACAAGACAGCTTTCCATTAGGGAACATGGCATCAATAAGCCCCTTCACTAGCATCTCGCCGAACTTCCCTAGCTGCAGCGTTCACTTCAAGAAGCTACAGATATAGCAGGAAGAAAGGAGACAGTGATATCCTCAATGATCAGATATGATTTCCCAATTTCAGCCTGATGCTTTGCAGAGTGCCATTTTATCATGTACATAGTTCAGCCACCACTTGGACATATCTTCAGGGGTTTTACAAAAGGCACAAGCCTAATTTTTTTTCATTTAATATTCTTTTCTGTGAAGAAGGGAGGGTAGAAAGTGTTCATATCTTTCCTACAGTTAAAACACAAAGGGTCAGTATCTTTCCACAGTTCATCCACAAACTTCCCTGGGGAATTTTTCATTAGGAAATCATCTTAGTTATCAAGTCTCAGCACCATAAAAGCACATATGAGGTATGTGATAAAAGCCCTCTCCTCGTTTTTGCCCCCCATTCAATCAGGAAATATCAGTAAGAGAGACTAGTGGTTGAAGCAGGCTATTTTATTTTTTTTTTTTTAGAGAACATATTGAGATGTTCTGAGTATGAGACAACTAAAAAAACGTGGTGAGAGAAGCAAAAGCTGACTGATGCATTGCATGGCTGAGAACAGCAGCCCACTGGTGAGCCATAGCATGGGTAGGATTGGACGCAGGAAAGTCCATCTTTAGAAACTATCTTTATTTACTCTGAGGGGTTCTGAGATGGGCAGAACAATACCAAAGACAGGCTTGGTGGAAGTTTTGGCATTTAGTTTTGCATGTCTTTTTGATTTAGGTAGTTTTATTTTTCTTGTATTAGACATAATGCTTTATCATAGAATCATAGAATGGTAAGGTTGGAAGGGACCTCAAGGATCATCTAGCTCCAAACCCCTACCACAGGCAGGGACACCTCCCACTAG
>VWZE01017325.1:163531-176551 GCA_013396675.1 Eubucco bourcierii | reverse complement strand
TGCAACCCTCTGATCATCTTTGTGGCCTACTCTGGACCTGCTCCAAAACTTCCATGTCCTTCCCGTAAGATTAATCATAAGATTATAGAGATCATAATTCTCTAGCAGGTCAGAAGACACTGGTTTTGATGAAGGCAGAAGACAGGGAATCAGGAAAATAAAAACACCAAAAACCACCAAAAGGTGATTTTGGGGTTTTATTTATTTATTGATAATCCTTTTTTTTTTTTTTTTTTTGTGAACTCCACCTATAATTCTTTAAATCTGTGCCTTGTCTCACAAAATGAAGTTAACTCAAAGTTGAATTTACAAAAGGGAACATGTTTGGAGTTCATCCAAAAAAAACCCCCCATCACTGCTGAAAGTCAGAAAAAACCCTGGACATCTGTCTGTTGGAAATGTACAATGAGTTACAGAAGCCTTAAAAAATAGAGAAAACAAGGATATAAAGCCCCTTATTTTTTCTATGAAAAGAGATTTGGGTATAGGAGAGGTTGAGAAGATTTTCCTGCAGATATTTGTTTCTGTAGCTGCCTCTTCTGGATTTTGCCAGCCTGTTTTTCAAAGCAGCTGCCAGATAATACCAGGTGATGAGACGAACCACTGGCTTCCTCCTGAAAAACAACTACTCTTATACTACTGGAAAGACAAACAACTCCTGTCACAGGTTTTCTATTATTCAGCACCCACTACCAAGATTCCACCAGCATTCCACAGGTTAATGAAATATCACCTACATAACATTAAAATTTGACAACCTGCACTCGAGTGGCAAGCCAAACTTAACTGCCAGATTTTCAACATCTGCCTGAGCTCTGAATTTCTTCAAATGGGTGAATATCTCAAAATGTCTGTTACATCCCTGGCACTGAGAGACGAATTCATGATGGGAATTTATTTCCCATCTATATCACATTACTTGATGGAGGTGCTGGAGAAAGTCAATCACTCACAAGATAAGACAGAAGGCAGAAGAAATGAGGTAGAGTCTCTTGCTACACAGCATTACAAGAAAGTACAACAAAGTTTTTCCCAGTCCTTAATGTAACCTTTTATTTATTTATTTATTTAAAAAATCACCTCAACTACTTGCCATTCATCAGAGCCACTGTTTTTACAGAAAAACTTCAAGCAATCAATCTAAACCCCCTGCATTAATTCTAAGAGGTTCAGAGAGTGGAGAAGTACTGGGATTGCTGCATGAGTTCATGCATAGCTCAGCCAAATCAATATCATCTTTAAACCACATCACACTTTTTCAACTTGCAAGTTTTGAAACAGAAGATATAAGTTGATGCTGTAACTGAATGTTTTTCCTATATGATTTCTTTTCCTATTTCTGCACGTGCAGTCTAATCCTGAGGGATAGTGCAGGTTTTCTTTTCCTGCTTCAGCTACTGAACTATTATTTCTGCAGGCATTCTCCATAACACAGAGGAAAATCACCATCACTGCATCCTTTCTATAAGAAAAAGCTAACATGAAATGCCAATTAAAAGTTTCAGCTTCTGTATGCTCACAGCAGAGTGAAAGCTTTCTTTGGAAGGAGGAAGTAGTTGTCAGGCACACAGCTCAGGACACAATTGTGCAGCTCCTCTGAAGAACAGGTCATGGGGGTGAAAATCAATGAATAAAATACCTTCATCATTAATCATTTTCTGAATTTTAAAATCAGAACATTTACAAGTTGCATGCGTTTTCTTTTCTTGCCACCTTTCTCCTCATCTTTGCACCACTCAGCACACAGCTCATGCTTTGGCTGCACAAGTTTCTGCTGATGCCAACGCCGTCTGCTGCACTGAGCCCAGAGCTCCTCTGAGGTCAGAGGTGCAATATCTATTCTGTTATTAGAGAAATTACTCAATGCAATTTCACAGTTCAGCAGAACAGTCTTATTGCTTGTATGCACTGTGAGTGCATGCCTTAACAAGCACTTAAAGTTTTTCTACTTCTGTTCCTTTGTGGAAACATCCATCTTTAACAGCTTTAGAAACGTTAGTAAGCATAGCTCCTTTTTCTGCTTAACTTTAATAAGGAATTACTACCTTGCATATAATATCTAAGGAGTTGGACTTCCCATCTCTGATATAAATTCAGAAACAAACAAACAAACAAAAAGAACTTCATGCTTCAGACAAAACTGAAGAAAGTAACAGGTGGTTTTTTAGTAACATGATTACTTTTATTATTACATTCTGAATATGCAATGTCAGTGGCAGTCATCTCTTCCTGCAAATGCCTTTCTGAATTCAATTGCTTTCCCCAAGCTATCTGTGTCTATTTCTGCAGGGGCAGGACCAAGGAAAAGCAAAGCTATTTCTGCAATATTTTATTTTATTTATTCTCAAAAAACCCCTTCTCATTTTCATTACAGCTGCACAGCCTGTAATGTCAGCTCCAAGCAATCAGCTAAACAAAAAAAACCAAACCAAACCCCAAACCCTTACAGTCACTTTGCAGCTTTGAAATAAAAGAAAAAGAAAAAAAGAGAAAGAACTCAATTAATTTTGTCAGAGGCTACCTAGAGTGATATTGTCCCCAGTCATTGATACAGAATGAGAACATCTGGGGACTTGGTTATGTATTATATGAATAATAATATCCTATTTTTGTTAAATATAACTTTTTAGGTGGAGGAAGTTTTGTTTTATTGACCACATGATCCTGGAATGAAAGATATTAGCAGTTGAGACAAGCCAGAGTGTCTGGCATACATGAGGATATCAGTGCAGGTGCACCTGTACCCCCAGCACAAAATCATCATAAAGGAAATAGTTTTTGAACATCTACTTAAAAGCTCCAAGCCCTAGTGGATTTCTGAAATCCCACAGCCCCCTTTTAAGAGCTTGAATTAAAGCCTGGTTCAGAAAGCATACTTGTCCTTTGAACCAAAGTCAGTGGCACCTCCAGTTGTCCTTTACTTCTGATTAACCCAAATCATGTATCTAAACAGTATTAGAAGTCATTTATGACCTTATTTTAAACCTCTAATTTATGACTCTGCATCAAGAGCAGTGTAGCGAGCAGAGGGGGCGGGGGGGGGGGGGGGGGGGTTGCNGACCTTAGAGTAGCCTTCCAGTATCTGAAGGGGGCCTACAGGGAGGCTGGGGAGGGACTATTGACAAGGTGTTGCAATGACAGGACAAGGGGCAATGGGTTTAAACTGGCAGAGGGGAGATTTAGACTGGATGTTAGGAGAAAGTTGTTTGCAGTGAGGGTGGTGAGAGACTGGCACAGGTTGCCCAAGGATGTTGTGGCTGCTCCCTCCCTGGAGGTGTTCAAGGCCACGTTGGATGAGGCCTTGAGTGAGCTGTACTAGTGGGAGGTGTCCCTGCCTATGGCAGGGGGTTGGAACTGGATGATCCTTAAGGTCACTTCCACCCTTACCATTCTATGATTCTATGACTTTCTGTTAATGTTTCAAGAGGATGTAACCAAACCTCAGTTTCCATGTGTATATTCCTTTTTCTTGATCAAGTAGAGGTGTCTGTATTCTTAGTGACAAAGCTGGGATCAAATCAGATGATATTCATCTCACGGCAATGAGTAAGCAGCAACACTCATGCTGAAGTTACACTGACTTGTACAATCACTTTGATATCAGTCAGACTGTTCTACAAATTTAAGCATGTGAACCATTGTGAGGTTAGTATCTGAAAGTTTAGAAGTGAAATAATGAGGAAAGGGTTGGAAGCTATGGTTTGTGGATTTTTCGTCAGGTGAAGCCTAGTATCTTGTTTTCCCTCCTCCTTCCTCCAGGGACATTCATTAATACAGAGTTTGCATCCACTCTACATCATCACGGCTTTGCAGAGGCTTAAATGTTCCCTGCAGAAAATGGTGCAAAAGCTTTAAAAATTCCAAGGGTCTGAATGAAAAATACTTTCCATTACAGGTCAGCTAAGAGGAGCACCATGCTGGCACTTTGCTGTTGTAGAAATGCTGTGGAAGGCACAACTAACCACAAGCACCGAGAGGATGTAGACAGAAAGTGGGGTAGGTCCTCAGTGGCTCCAAACTGGCAACCAACATCATCACTAGTAAAAGAGTTACAGCACCACAATGAGACACTACTCCAAAAACCTCAGTTTGGGCCTCATGATTTTCTGTTGACCACAGGAAAACTTTAGGGGCTGCCTGTTTCCAAAGGCAATCCAAAGATGGCAAATTTTGGGTTCTCTCACAAGAGGAATCTCAAGTCAGCACCCTCAAAAATTAAAGAACAGCCACCAATTACTGTTTACAGGTCTTGTGTGTAGCTTTATGTAATGTATCTAGTCCCACTGTGATAATTGCCTTTTAAAAATGGACAACATTTATGGACTCCAGTAAAAATGTCTTTCATATAATGTAGATGAAGTATAAACTGCTAACCATGAATGCTAGGGAATTTTTTTTTTGTTTTTTTTTGTTTTTTTTTTTTTGTGTGTGGTTTTTTTGTTTGTTTGTTTTTTTTGTTTGTTTGTTTTTTTTGTTTGTTTGTTTTTGTTTGTTTTCTGGTTTTAAACCTCTTTATATAGCTTACAAAGAATTGCTCGAAACTTGTTTGTAATTCATAGCAAATCTTTTGGAATCATTCAAGTAGTTGCAAGTTTTTAATGTTAGAATAGTTATTATTCAGAAATAAAAACGTTGGTCAGAAGGCAGAGAATACTGAAGAGAGAAATAAGCTTGAGTCTCTACTGTCCTACAAGTACCAGTGTGGGGTTCCCCAACATGATCCCATTCATGTACCTTACCACTGCATTTCTGGGACCAGCAGCAAGGATGCTACACGAAAATCCTGTGTATCAGTAGTTCATTTCTAACTATAAAGCAAATGATATAACACTGTATTATAAACTGGCAGAGGGAAGATTTAGACTGGATGTTAGGAGGAAGTTGTTTGCAGTGAGGGTGGTGAGGCACTGGAACAGGTTGCCCAGGGAGGTTGTGGCTGCTCCCTCCCTGGAGGTGTTCAAGGTCAGGTTGGAGGAGGCCTTGAGTGAGCTGTACTAGTGGGAGGTGTCCCTGCCTATGGCAGGGGTTTGGAACTAGATGATCCTTGAGGTCCCTTCCAATCTTACCATTCTATGGTTCTATGATATAATGATAAATATATCCCAAGATATCATATTAAGCCTTCTCTATGCTGCAGCACAGGTACTAAAAGAAAACTTCTCATCTCTGCCATGATGACAGAACTCTCCTTGACTTCAGCTGCTGGTCTGCTTCTCCAGAAGCTGACATATATACAGCTTTTTTTTTTTTCCTCAAATGCATATTTACATCTGAAGTTATTCTGACGAGTTCATCCTTTGCACAGACTTTCTATATAACTTTGGTGTGAAACAAAGCTTAAGCAAAGGATACACAAGAACTACTAACCTGCAGCAAAAATATTTTGACTGAGTTGTGATATACAGTGAGGATGGGAAAAAAGCTTTGTGTTTTAAGTCGCTTTGCTCTTACATTGGAATGGCCTCTCAAAATCCATCTGTAATCATCACTTTCTCTATCTTCACTCAACCTGCTCTTCAAAAGCTCACTTTTGTGCAAACTCAAGAAATACTCTTCCTCTGTCAGTCAAATGTTCTCTGCACACCGATGTAAATTTAACTTAAACCAGTAAGGTATTGCACTGCTGTAAAGTGGAACAGATAATGAACCTAAATAACTGCTCAATCTTATTAGTGTAGCACTCACATACCTTCCATTTTTCTTCAAGCCCTGCTGCTTAGCATTCATACTGCCTGATTTGAGACCAAAATTAGATTACAGAAATGCGTGCTTTTTACAAGAGGTCTTTTATTTGTTCCATAAAGCATTTAGCACTCTTTAGGCACTGTATAAATAAAAATAATCACGATCTTGGAATTCACCTTCAGGAACAGAAATGAAGGGATCTGCGTCCTTTCATTTCTGCTGCACATTATCCTCATTGGGCACGTTTAGATGGCAATGCTTTGTAAGACAAGTTAAATAGATGCTTAAAAGTCTGGTAAAGGTGAATAACAGGAAAGAAAAGAGGGAAGCATGTCTATAATTTGGGAGTTTTGCTATAGAGAATAAAAATAAAAGCCCTATCAGACTTTCAAGAAAAAGGTCTGCTGTCAAATTCATTAATGTTTGTGTGAGATGCTGACAATTGCTGGTGAAAATGGCTGTGACTTCAAAATCTAGGTCATTGAGTAAAATCACTTTCACTCATTTTAAGATTACAAGGATATGTATAATTAGGACCCATTTCATGACAATGAGCCACGATTCTGAGGACTCTGCACTATAAGAAGAGTTACAGCCTTCTGGGTCAGAGCCATATCAAGTCTCCCGATCATTTCTGTCTGACTTTCTCCCTGCCTTCCCAGGGTCTATATTTAGAACTTAAGCACCAGATATTGAAAGGTTTTTTTGAGGTTAAGCATGCCAATGTCCTCAAAACTCCACTAGGCACTGGCTTACGTCACTTGGCACCTTAGCACTTATAAAGCTCAGGCTGCTGGGACTTACCTTAAATTAAAGCTATCATCAAGTGAAACATCTAGTGTATGCTGTTCCCACAGGCTCCACTTTCAGGCAGTCAAGGAAGACAGACAATTCCCCATGGTTATTCACCCTGTCCTCAGATGAGGCACCTATTTCTTTTAATTTCTCTCCTGGTTCTTTACAATGAGGACTTATATGATAGTTACATTTAGGCAATGTGAATCCTGCCATTGGTATCTTAGTAATTTTTAAATGCAAGTCATCTGTAAGCACATATGGATAATTACCTCTGTGCTCCTTAGGCTCCTCTTAAGATTTAAAAATATCTCTTCAGGAAGGGATCACATTGCACATAAGTGTGTTTTAAGATTAACATTAACTGTAAAAACCCATCTTTCAAAATGGAGGTAAAACAAGGGCAACAACAAAATGCCAACAGCTGCTAGAAGGAATAACTCCATGTCATATTTTCATGATATCAAAACTTTACTTGGGAAAAAAGAAATGTGAATAGTCAAGAGATGATTTGTTTATTACAGCCTCAATAAACCCTGATACACTTGCACTAACATCAAACTTGCCACTATTTCACTACCCCAAATAACTACTGTACTTTATATTGCAGCACCTCAGAAAGACCAAAAACCATCAGGGCATTCCTGTACAGCACAAAGGGTAATAGGCAGTCCTATCTGCAGTACAGGAAAAGAGCTCAGATGTTAGATGAAAGAAAACTGATATTTAGAAATAAGCACCGAAGGACATCAAGAGATGTCAGGGTGTTTTTTTTTGTTTTTGTTTTTTCTTTTTTCTTTTTTTGAGTGATTTGTTAAATTCCAGTCTCAGTTTAACGATTTTCTTTGGAAAGTAGCAGGCATCAAAATTATGGAAAACCTGCTCTTTAAGGCAGTCAACTTGAGGAACCTAAATATCGAGGTCTGGAATTTTTTTCTTTGCTTTTTAATGATGTGGCTTCAGGAAAGATAGAAGATGATATAATTTCCAAAGACTAACTCTGGTTAGCTGCATACAGCTTGACATTCAAGAGATTTTAATGTTATCAGCCACTACTGCCTGCCACTTGGGATGAACAACATTTTCTTGACCTATTATTTGTATGCCTCTAAATGAAAATGAGTTTTGAGGAGGGATTTGGAGATGGATGGCAGAACTTCTCCACTAGAAGAGGGAGTCACAAATGGACTATGAGAAATTCCTGGTGTATTTCATGGAAAAGAAACCATCAGTAAATATCCATAGAATGGTTTGTTTTGAAGGGACCTTAAAGGTCATCTAGCTTCAACTCTCATTATATCAAGGTAAGGAAAGCTTTGTTGAAGATTGGCAAAGACGTATTTATGGTGTAGCTGGATGGATGTTGAAGCCTGGCATGACTGGCAAAGCAGCAGTGGTGATGTGAGTGGCCATCCACAGTATAAGAAACATGAGAGATGAAAGTTATAACCCTTTGAGTGAGTGAGAGAGAGAGACTGCTTGGCAGAAGACCTCAATGGGAAGGGAACGAAAAAAGCACACACACAAGCTAAGCCCAGCTCTTGCCACTCATACAAAACCAGTTAAGACAGCAATTGATATGTCAAGTAGGTCTTCCAGTCCATAACCCTATTACCATCAGGAAAAAATCCTTTTCATTTTATAGTAATTAAAATGCTCATAGATGTTTTATTAACTCACTCTACAGAGCCACAAAGATTTTATAATTCATCCAGGCACTTACAAGTAGTTACTTGGGTTAGGCTGTCATGACAGAAATGATTCAAAACCTTGTGTACTTAGCTCCTTGGAAGACATATCATTCTCTAACACAATGGTATTAGATAGACTACTGACAGTTAGTGATCAAGAGATTTCATTTTACTTGTCATGTGGTGGGTTGTCAATTCTTCTTTTCCCTTCAGATAAAAGCTTCATTGCATCAGATTTAAATAATGGCGAAGTTACAGGTTAACATTCTTCAGAAGTAACAAAGTTACTTCAGTACTTAAAATTTGATTTTCAAAATGCTGCAGACATGCAAGAACATGTCTTCACAGTAAGGGGACCTTAGACATGTTAAAAGAAGTCTTGAGATCTGTGGTGATGGGTTGGGCTTGATGATCTTTGAGGTCTCTTCCAACCCTGGTGATACTGTGATTATAGAATGGTGGAGAATAAAACCCCAACTCACAAAGTCTGTAGATTTTTACTCTGCAGCAGACCACTTGTTTAAAACATGTGAAGTTTGCAAATTGTTACAATTGCAAGACAGGTTAAAGATTTAAATGTCCATTTTGAACATACCTGCTCTTTTTCACATCAATGTAACCATGCCATCATATGATATGGTAAATTTTCTCCCACTCTTCTTAAAAAAATAAATTCTGAATGACGGTTTTAAGATGGCCTTTAACTCAAACCACAAAATTTCCTGACTTGTGCTTGAGGTTTAAGCCAGGGCTGTAGAGATCTTTCTACTCTTTTCTATGAAAAATATTTATGCAAACTATTATCATGATTTGTTTTGAGTAAGGACAGCTTTGAGGAGGAACTCATAGAATCATAAAATAGTAAGGCTGGAAGGGACATCAAGGATCATCTAGTTCCAACCCCCTGCCATAGGCAGGGACACCTCCCACTAGTACAGGGCACTCAAGGCCTCATCAATCTGGCCTTGAACACCTCCAGAGAGGGAGCATCCACAACCTCCCAGGGCAACCTGTGCCAGTGTCTCACCACCCTCACTGCAAAGAACTTCCTCCTAACTGTTATCACAAGCGACTGTTTAAGCCTTACCTCCCCTCAAGTGAAATATAAAAGTGAGTCACTACATAAAAGTGGTCAAGCATCCCAGATTTAGCATCTGTTATCATTACTAACCTAGTATTATGCAAATAAATAATCCATGTGCTTAGACTATATTTACAATATTTGTTCTTCTTTAAATATAAAGTAACTTTCACAGAAACAAACACAAGTGGTTAGAGACTGAAATAATTCCTTTGATATTGAAGCTGAGTATTTTCTTGTTTAAGCTCCAAAGATCACCTCCTTCATGCCCATAGGGCTTCACAGTATGCTCAAGCACTCCACTGATTCACTGCTCCCTGCTTCACTCTGATTCTGGTGTATGAAAGGATGGTTATAAGCTTAGGTACCACAAGATTTTAGGAGCTTATCTTAGCACATTAATTGTTCCATATCATCTTTAAATGGTGGTTAAGCTCTATTTCTTCTAAGTTAAGCTCTATTTCTTCTAATACTTTGATTTGGTCTGTTATCACACATACTGTCTATGTAATGTTAAGAGCAAATACAGTTTGAAATAGGACTGCCATAGCAGCTCTAGAACATCTAAAAGGAAAGGAAAAAAAAATAGGCCAGACCTTTATTAAATTTTAAAGTATGCCTTCACTACACTCTTGTAAAGATCCAAATAGGGTATTCAAATCTCTAGAGATCACCAGTATAATTTCTTTATCATGTTCCATTTAAAATTTAATTATGTAGTCTACAACAAGAAGTATCTGAGTACTCTAAATAGGTCATGCAATGAACAACTTAATATTATAAAAGTTTTCCTTGTGAAGATCTGTTCTTTGATGTGCTGTTACACACAGGAAGCCTTCATTTGGGGAAAAAAAAACCAAACCCACCACAATATACATTCATAGATATAATAATGTCATTTAATATAAAAAATTGTAAAGCTCCTTTATCATATTTTGAGTTTAGTTCTTCAATTTCTTCTCTAGCCTGAGCTCCTCAAAGTCATCAGAAATAACTGGTAAATTAGAACTGACACAATATAATGGTGCTGAATATTTTCCTATCTTTCTACAGGCAAAGTTAATCTATTAGCCTTACTTCTAAGTGACATCTACCAACTCAGATTTTTCTACTTTTGCCTATCAAGGACACATATTCTTCAGTGGCATGAAGCATGGTCAGCAGCGCAAGGGAGGTGATTCTGTCACTTTACTCTGCTCTTGTCAGACCCCACCTGGAGTCCTGTGTGCAGTTCTGGAGCCCTCAGCACAGGAAGGACATGGAAGTGTTGGAGTGGGTCCAGAGGAGGCCACAAAGATGATCAGAGGGCTGCAGCAGTTCTACTGTGAGGACAGGTTGAGAGAGTTGGGGTTCTGCAGCCTGGAGAAGAGAAGGTTTCCAGGAGACCTTAGAGTAGCCTTCCAATATCTGAAGGGGGCCTACAGGAAGGCTGGGGAGGGACTATTGACAAGGTCTTGCAATGATAGGACAAGGGGCAATGGGTTTAAACTGGCAGAGGGGAGATTTAAACTGGATGTTAGGAGGAAGTTCTTTACAGTAAGGATGGTGAGGCACTGGCACAGGTTGTCCTGGGAGGTTGTGGCTGCTCCCTCCCTGGAGGTGTTCAAGGCCAGATTGGAGGAGGCCTTGAGTGAGCTGTACTAGTGGGAGGTGTCCCTGCCTATGGCAGGGGATTGGAACTAAATGATCCTTGAGGTCCCTTCCAACCTTACCATTCTATGATTCTATGATGGTAATTCTCCTTCCTCTTAAATATGATCATTAGAGAACAGTCAGCAAGGGTTAATGGAAGTGTAATGGAAGCCTATACTAAAAAGTCATCATTTTCCAAGACACTTTGGTATATTCACTTCTTTAAAGATGCACTTGCATAACCTCTAATGGTCATTATAGGAGAAGATAAAATATTAACAACATTTTATTTTGTAACTTCTGACTCTTTTCAGGTTTTTCTGGGTGCAAATTCCTAAATTCAACTACATAAAATTCAAGAGAGTTTTTTGGAAATTTTTTTTTCATAAATTATGTTTTGGCCAAGGGGAAAAAAAAAAAAAAAAAAAAAAAAAAAGCCCCCCAGTGCCTAAACCTTCCTGGAACAAAATATTCTAAATACAAACATATCTGCTTGCCACAACACTCCTTTCACTATGTTTATGAAAGTCTGAAAAGAATTTGATCAATCCTGGCCATAAGTATAGTCATAGGTCATTGTTTCCTTGAGAAAAGCCATTATGTTTGCTTGCATAAATGAGAGGTTTCCAGTATCAGAGAGGGCTTTTTCTATCCCATCAAACAAAACAGAGGAAGTTCAGTGACTATAGGAAAGCAGTTACTAGTTTCATCATTTCAAGGTACAACACATAACATTTTATCATAGAATCATAGAATGGTAAGGTTGGAAGGGACCTCAAGGATCATCTAGTTCCAACCCCCTGCCATAGGCAGGGACACCTCCCACTAGTACAGGGCACTCAAGGCCTCGTCCAATCTGGCCTTCAACACCTCCAGGGAGGGAGCAGCCATCACCTCCCTGGGCTACCTGTGCCAGTGTCTCACCACCCTCACTGCAAAGAACTTCCTCCTGACATCCAGTCTAAATCTCCCCTCTGTCAGTTTAAACCCATTGCCCCTTGTCCTGGCATTGCAAGACCTTGTCAATAGTCCCTCCCCAGCCTTCCTGCAGGCCCCTTTCAGACACTGTAAGGCTATACTATCAGGTCCCCTCGAAGCCTTCTCTTCTCCAGGTTGCAGAGTCCCAACTCTCTCAGCCTGTCCTCATAGCAGAGCTGCTGCAGCCCTCTGAGCATCCTTGTGGCCTCCTCTGGACCCACTCCAACACTTCCATGTCCTTCCTGTGCTGAGGGCTCCAGAACCATATATGCCATAGTTGCAGGGTGAAGGTGGAAGAAGTTGTGGTGTTGGTGAGAAAATTAGACTGTTTCACTCTAATGAATTAATAACATCAAAATTGTTCACTTGAAGTTTGCAAAACAAAAAATTAATAAAATGAATTAATAACATCAAAATTGTTCACTTGAAGTTTGAAAAAGAGGAACAAAAGAAAAAGTAAATTAATATATCAAAATGTAAGATTAAAATCCCTAAGGAACAGCTTGTTTAGAGAAATGCAGGACCAGGTGAATCCCTGAGTAGGCTGGAGGACTAGCCAGTAAGTGCATAGCCATAACCATTTGTTTCAAATCAAGACAAGATCATTTGGTTTAATATTTATAATGTGATTAAAAAGCCTTGCACTCACTGCTTGTATAATCTGATTTTTCCTTGTGACATCTTGCCTCAGTTGAAATTAAAGCCTTGTGGTAATAATTCAAATCCCCCTACACTGAGGCAGACACTAATGGCAAGTGTGAAACAGGGTGTTTATTCAAACACCTCTGTATCTTATTTTAACTTTGATTTAAAGCAGAATTCATTTCTGCAGCACCGAGACTTCACGTTTCTAGGATGTTAGTCGTATAGTACCTAACCAATTGGGTAATGCAGTCAAACTGAAAATATTTTACTGCTAAAAACAACAAAGGACAGTTAGAAGATCACTGGCATTCCTAGTCAAGGAGATAGTTGCTCTGTCAAATCTTCCTTTGTATTGCACCCTCAGCAAGTTTGCAGATGACACCAAGCGGTGTGGCACAGTCGACTTGCTAGAGGGCAGGGATGTCATCCAGAGGGACCGGGGCGGGTTGCAGAGGTGGGCCCAGGCTAACCTCATGAGATTCAACAAGGCCAAGTGTAAGGTCCTGCACCTGG
>VWZE01017325.1:134858-150031 GCA_013396675.1 Eubucco bourcierii | reverse complement strand
AAAAAAAAAAAAAAAGAGGTTTTATTTAAACTTATTTCAGAAAGCTAAATCTTGATTCTGCACCAAGAAATGCCAAGCTTGGAAATGGCATCTCGTTCTGGTCCCAAAATACTTTTATTAAATTGCAAAAACTTGAATGTTTCAGCTATTATGTAGTCAAATAGTTAACTAATTTTCTTACCCTATGCAGGCTTGGTAGAGACAAGCATTTGGGAACCTCTGAAGTTTTGTGAAACTGAGGGACTTCTGGAATAAATTAAGATCCTAGTCATCTTTGAAGAGCTAATACACACATACACACACCATCCCCCCAAAACACCATAGATTTCCTGGCTTTGGGGTCTTTATATTTCCACTTTTGAGAGCAGAGAACTAAGCATCTGGGAACCTCTGAAGTTTTGTGAAACTGAGGGACTTCTGGAATAAATTAAGATCCTAGTCATCTTTGAAGAGCTAATACACACATACACACACCATCCCCCCAAAACACCATAGATTTCCTGGCTTTGGGGTCTTTATAGTTCCACTTTTGTGAGCAGAGAATTCTGACATTATTCTTCCACTCAGAAAACAGCAAATAGTAAACATTTCAGAAGGTCAGCTCTTGCAAAAGTGTCATGCAGTAAGAGTGATGCTGGGCATCACCACATGCTGTATCGCTGGCACAGGCAAACTTCTCTATCTACAGTCTCAGCAACGGAACCAGAAATTGGCTTTGATAAACACTGCAGCTACCTTAACCCACCAGCAAGGAAGCACTTGATCATTTTGGAAAAGCCACTTTCTATTTCTCAGATGTTTCAGCAGATGTATGCAGAAACTACTGAAAACAGCTCATCTCTACCTATTGTCTTTTAATCCACCTGCTGAAGTAGTTACTGTCTGTCTTTCTTCAGGCTAGTCAAGGATGAAATCACTGTTTAGCTCCTTGTGAACCAAAACCCGATGATGTCAGATTGAAACATGGCATGGAACAGAGAAAAATGTGGAAAGGGCTCTGTGAATAAGCCTGCCAGGCAGCAGACCATGTCCCATTAGCTGCAGTTCAAAACAGGCCTTCTACTGTTTCCATAAATACTGCAGTAACTTGTGAGTCCTTTTATATTTTTTTGTTTTGTTTTGTTTTTTGTTTTTAAATACAGTCAGGCACTGTTCTTACTTGTCCTCTACCACTGCCCCAAATTAATGGGATAGGAGAATAAAGGAGATAAAGATCTAATTCACTGCCTTTTTTTTTCTGACCTTAAAAGGATGAATTGAATATATTTTTGACAGCTGTAAGCAGAGAGAATGAATCTGCTGAGCTGGCCACCTCAGAAAGATGAAGTACACAAGTACCACTGTTCTCTTAACGAGTTCATTAATGTTACTGAGCAATATATTGATGGTGCTGTGAAATTATTAAAGTGTTTTAAGGTGTAAATTACCAGTGATATAAATCTGCAAGAAAGTCCTTTTCTCCCCAACCACATCCAAACCAAAAGATGTTAAGATACTTCGTTAACAGCAAAAACTATTAGGTTGCAATATATAGCAGGTACATCTATTAATCATTAGACCATTTATGTTCTGTAATTCTACCACAGTTAAATAACATGGACTACTAAGTACCTGAATCCAGCTATTAGCAAGCATTCCTGCTCGTTAAAGCTCACTTATTTAGACTTTAGCTATGGTAAATGTAACCAGCCCTGGAGGAGTGTCACAGTGCTTGGAAATGGCACATTAAGCTTCATTTACCCAGCTACACTCACTGGCAGAAGGGAAAAGGAAAAATAGAGTGACAGTCCATAACGAAGCTCAGAAGCTTTTTGAAGCTGCATTAAGAAAATGACAAATCTTACAAAGAAAGCCATAAAGCTTCCTCAAGTACAACAGTTCTGCAAGGAGCTATTTATCATAGTTTGTTGAAAAGACTCCTACGTTTAATGCTATTGGACTAAGAGAGCTGATTATTAAATGTAATTACAGAAGAGGCACAGAAATAATAGTTTATTGCAGAGCAACACTGTATTAATAAAGAGGAGTGGGGAACATGCCTAGCATTTGGAATAGTAGCATTAGCTTTCCTGGGAATGCATACACAAAATGTATACACATGTAATTCCACATTAGCTTCTACTAACCAGAATTACCCTTCAAGAATTTCTGACTGGGGTCACCGCATCCATTTATACTTGGAGTAGGAAAACGGTAGCCAAAGTGGATTGATACTTGGGTTTTGGCTTTTGTTCTTTCTCAACTTAACACAGATTGATTAAAAAACACCCACTACCTGTTGTCAATAAACACTGCTCCCATTTTCTTATTAGCAACCTTGTAATAGATACATTTTTGCTACAGTGCTGTCATTTGAAGCAAACATTTCATTTAAAATATGCCAGTTATCAGGAGATTCTACATCCAGCAGACCTTTATGAACGACAAGTTTTGATTCCTTACTGCTATGTGCAAGGATGAGTTGAACTTCTCTTATACCTGCATCTTTGCATCCTGCAGTTATCAGGAGATTCTGCATCTAGCAGACCTTTATAAACGACAAGTTTTGATTCCTTACTGCTATGTGCAAGGATGAGTTGAACTTCTCTTATACCTGCATCTTTGCACGCTTATTTGTTTATCTACCCATCTATTTTACCTTCTATTTTTGCCATGAGTGATTTCACCCAACTTATTGATGTTGCTTCTTACTTCAAGAAATCTGCCACTCACTTCTCGTTCATCATTATTGTTTTGGTAAAACGTGGTTTTAAAAACACCACATGATTCTTCTGTAAAGCCTTCTGTACTGTCTCAGGGTAGGCATATATACTTTTACCAACTATAAAGCCAAACAAATTTAGAAATACATCTCCTTACAAGTGGGGCTATAGTTTGTGCCAACAAGCACAGCAAAGAAAAAAAAAAAAACCAAAAAACCAAAAAATGCTACCTTAGTAGTATAAAAGATCCTTTCTGGTCCATGAAATTTAGGTTGAATCAGTTCTGCTGCTGGTCCAAGACTGAAACATTTTTTTTTAAAGTATGTTTTGGATGGAAGGTATGCAGTGACAGATGGATTTTATTTATTTTTTGACTAAATGGAACAGCTTAAAACATGTTGGGAACATCTGAGAGGATCCTGGCACATCAAGACAAAGACTGGATATATCTGAAGTACTCAAAGAATGCAGAAATTACCATCACAAGAACAGGCACACATTCATCAATAGTTTGGTGCACACTGACCTTCACTCTTTCAAGCAATGAATTGTAGAAAATATAATAGGTAGTTTTGAAGCTCAACAACCCCTTTTAAGCACCTATGTTCCTTCTTTAAGTTACTATGTACCATCCTCACATTTTACAGGAAAATGACACTAACTACGTGAATGGTGTGCACACAGCTGAAAAAGGTTGTAAATCAAGTGCAAAGAGAAGAAATCAGAGTGTACCTTTAGGCTTTCACATCCTTAGATTTTGTGCAAAGCAACATTTTCACATGGGCTAAAGACTCATGGGTTACATTTTCAAGGTATCACAGTATCACCAAGGTTGGAAGAGACCTCAAAGATCATCAAGTCCAACCTGTTACCACAGACCTCAAGACTAGACCATGGCATCAAGTGCCACGTCCAAATCCACCTTGAACACCTCCAGGGATGGTGACTCCACCACCCCCCTGGGCAGCCCATTCCAGTAGCCAATGACTCTCTCAGTGAAGAACTTTCTCCTCACTTCCAGCCTAAACCTCCCCTGGTGTTTGAATCAGAAAAAAAACCCCAAAACTTCTGAATACATTGCTAACAAAGATTTCTACCATGCTGCAAATTCTTTGGAAGCTCAGTGCTGATTATATTGGGATGCTTAAAAAATTATAATTAAAAAAAAACAAAACCCAACATTTCCACTAGCAATCTATCTCCACCAGTAGGCACACAAGGGCATTGAAGAAAATCCTTTCTGGTTGCATCGCACCGTTGGTGCAAAGAAAACAAGTTTTCCTTTTGAAGGTTTTTGACTCATTTGGAGCAGATAAATCACTGCAGCAGCACTTTCCAAGAGACAATTATCTTCCAACAATAGCCATTAAAAATAAAATAAAATCAACAGGGATGGAAAGCAAAGCAGGAGATCTAAATTATACATAACTATATTCATAAAAAACTACGCCTCTGCTCAAACTTGCTCCGTATACTACACATATGCCAGGGTCCCTTAATCTGCTGCTGATGTGCTGCATATTGCAGTCGTGTGCAATTACAGTTAGCTATAATTAAGAACAATTACAGCTTTTATTTCTCCACTTGTTCTTTAAAAAGCACAGTTGTAATAAAACTTTTTTCCCCCCTCTGTTTTTTTTTTGTTGTTTTTTTTTTTTTTAAAGGTGAATATAATTACACATCCCTATAACATCTCCAATAATTAGTTTGACTCAAGTTTCTTCAGGAACAATTTTCATTTTAACTGTCAGATCTGCCACCTATAGTCAATAGAACACATTGTAAAAAATTCTGTCATTAACCTTTTTTCACCTCATAAATCTGTGACAGAACTTGAAGAAATGGAAAAAATTCATTGCTTAAACATATAAAGGCCAAATTCAACTAAAACCACTTCCCCAGCAATACCTTCTTAATCGCACCGAAACATTATTATTATTATTATTATAGCTAACTGTAACAATAATAAATTAAAATGGGATATAATAGGTATTTGGCATCTTTCTGTATTTTATATTCTACTTTCCATCCCTATTCTCATAAAGGAATCTCTCTACTATATCTTTGTTTAGAATCTACCCACTATTACTAACCATGCAGACTGCAGGGAAAAGTAATTAAGTTTAATAGAAGCCACCCTCATTTTTGAAGCTGCCCTCAATTTAAGCCATAGAAAGAGAGTAATTAAATTTAATGTGTGCCACAGCTTTTAAATTAAGATACGGCATGTAAAATTCTCTCACTCTGTAATGCATTTTTTTCCAAACGCTGCAAAAGAAATGTTGTGATGCAATAAGATACCAAACTATGACCACCAAGTCATGTTAAGGTTTCTTTTTCTACAGGTAACTGCTTCCAAGGTGTAAGGACTTTGCATAGGTTAAGAACAGCCTAATAAAAAACATGGAATGGAAAAACCTGGAGCAGGACTATTGAGCTGTCTTCATATCTGTCCTTTGCCCATGTTATCTGCTTTGATTAAGTTTAGAGGGAGCTCTTGTGGTAGGGTCTATCTTTTACATCTTTCAAACAGATAGAACAGGTCTCTGACAGCAGGCACAAATCTTTGTAGCAGATATTGTTCTCCTTAGAAGTAGTTAAACTAGAAGCAGGGACTCATGAAATACATTTCAAGACACAACCACAAATCTTTCATGTATGTCTTAGTCTTCTTCAAGACATCAGGAAAAAAAAAGAAGGCAAAACATAGAACAAACAAACAACAAACAGTGAAATCATCCAAAGCTCCATTAATTTTCCAAGCAATTGTCTTAACTACATTTACACATAAATACAAATTACAAACTAAGGCTAATGAAAATATTTCACTCTTGCAAAGTTGAGCTTTATGAATGAGGATCACTCAGATAGAAAGAGAAACATTTCCCTTTTCCAGCTCTGGAGGCTCTCTCTCTATGTATAAATAAATATTTCATTACAGAGAAACAGAAAAGTTTCATCAACTGATTCCAAATAAATGGGGAATTTGAAGACTTGGATTATATTGCAAAAGGGAAGATGACTACCGCTCTTTGCTCAGGAGAAGGTTAAACTCAGATACTAAACTCACAGTTGGTTCACACAACCTCTCACAACATACTTCTCTACCGAATACCTATTTGTACCTGCTATTAGGATGGTACAAAACTTCTGCACTAAAACCAAGACCAGACTTGGAGAGGCAAAACCTGAGACAGAAGTTTCAGAGGCTTTTCCGTCCAAAAACTCTCTCGAAAATAAGACAGCAAAGAAAGGAAGAAAGGGAGGGAGGGAAGGGAGAAAGAAAGAAAAGAAGGTAAAGGCTGACTGAATAAATCTCCTATTTCAGTATTAGATCACATCAGAGTGATCTAAGTGCTTCCCCAAGAGAGGGGTTGAATATCCCGTTTTAAAAGCACAAAGAACTGATGCCCATATTCCTGGTGCACACCCTACACTGCAGGAACCTCTATGTACCGTAACAAGATTCACAAACATTTCATCTGGTTTTAATTTCCTTACAAAATTATTGGAAGTGAACACTCATAATAGTAAACAAGAGGCAACCAGTGTTTCATGCCTGCCTGCCTCTCTGACAAACCCCACAACCTTATATCACAGTATCACAAGGGTTGGAAGAGACCTCAAAGATCATCAAGTCCAATTCATCACCACAGACCTCAAGACCAGACCATGGCGCCAAGTGCCACGTCCAAACCTGCCTTGAACACCTTCAGGGACGGTGACTCCACCACCTCCCTGGGCAGTCCATTCCAGCAGTCAATGACTCTCTCAGTGAACAACTTTCTCCTCACCTCCAGCCTAAACTTCCCCTGGCACAGCTTGAGACTGTGTCCTCTTGTTCTGGTGCTGGTTGCCTGAGAGAAGAAGGTAACCTCCTCCTGGCTACAACCACCCTTCAGGTATTTGTAGACAGCAATAAGGTCCCCCCTGAGCCTCCTCTTCTCCAGGCTAAACAATCCCAGCTCCCTCAGCCTCTCTTCATAGGGCTGTGCTTGAGGCCTCTCACCAGCCTTGTTGCCCTTCTCTGGACACGTTCAAGCACCTCAATGTCCTTCTTAAATTGAGGGTCCCAGAACTGGACACAGTACTCAAGGTGTGGCCTAACAAGTTCAGGGTCCAACAGTTCAGGGTCCTTTCAGTAGGCAGATTCGAATCTTGAAGCCACTGCTAGTAGAAATTGCGAGCAATTTGGGAAAGATACTGCATTTATAGTTATTATTAGTTTCATGAAAGAAAGAAGAGATTTGTTTATACATATGACAAAACGCTGGATTTTTCGGTTTTAAAGTAGCAAAATAGGGACAAAATTGCTGCTTAAGTTCTAATTTTTACTCAATTATACTTTAAAGTGATCCTACCAGATGCTGGAAGTAAAGTGATGTGATTTTGCTATATTTATAACAAAGCTGCAAAACATTTCAACATTTATAAAGAGAAGGAATCTGTCTGCTAATGCCAGGAGAAGAATAAGCTCCAATGCTATTGCACATGATGCCTCTTAATAACTGGCACAAAGAAAGCAGAAATATCTCTGTAACTATACTATCGAGGAAACTTGCACTGCAAATATCACACAACATCACACAACAGGGAGGAAAAAAAAAGATGGAGAGTGTTAACATGAGGACATAAGATCCACACGCTGCCAATACTCAGAAGGGATGCAAACCAAAATGCAGTAGTCTCTTTCCTCTCAGTCCTAATCCAAAATCCCTTTTACCGTCCAAACCACCTGCTGTTCATGCCTTCTGCTTCCTCTTAGAAAGCAGGATCCTTTTCTCACATATTTCCCAATCAATACTTTGACCCTTCTGCTCTTGGTGACCAACAAGATGATTCCCACTGTTCCCTAACACATCATCATGCTGTCTCCCAGAGCCTTTGAAAGAAACTTGGGTTGTGGACCAGCTGGCCAGAACCTTAGGGGAAAAACCTCCACTAAATAAAATCTTCAGAAGCCTTTCCCATCAATTCCCACCCACAGTGATTCCTACCCTTATGACACAACCTTCATTACCAACAGCAAAGCCAGAAGGGTCTAGAGAACAAGTCTTATGAGAAGAGACTGAGGGAACTGGGGTTGTCTATTCCTAGAGAAGAGGAGACAGGGAGAATAATTTTCTCACTCTTTACAACTGCCTGAAAGGAGGTTGTATGGAGGTGGGAGTGGTCTCTTATCCCATGTAACATGCAAGAGGAAACAGCCTCAAGTTGCTCCAAGGGAGGTTTATTTTGTGTATTAGGAAAACCATCTTCTCTAAAAAGTTTGTAAAAACCCTGAATTAGGCTACTGAGGGAAGTGGTGGAGTCACCATCCTTCCAGGTATTTGGAAGTTGTGTCAATGTGGTTGTCAGGACACAATATACAACCCTGTACAGCGCCACAGGCTGGGGACAGGGTGGCTGGAGAGCAGCCAGGCAGAAAAGGACCTGGGGGTACTCATCGACAGCTGGCTGAACATGAACCAGTGGTTTGCCCAGGTAGCCAAGAAGACCAATGGCACCCTGGCCTGTGTCAAGAGTAGTCTGGCCAGCAGGACTAGGGAAGACATTCTGCTCCTGTACTCAGCACTGGTTAGGTCATACCTTGAGTAGTGTGTCCAGTTCTGTGCCACTCGATTTAAGAAAGATTCTGAGGTGTTTGAATGTGTCCAGACATGGGCAAGAAGGCTGCTGAGGGGGCTGGAGCACAAGTCCCGTGAGGAGTGACTGACAGAGCTGGGATTGTTTAGCCTGGAGAACAACAGGCTCACAGCAGACTTTATCACTGTCTACAACTACCTGAAAGGAGGTTGTAGCCAGGTGGGGTTGGTCTCTTCTCCCAGGCAACCAGCGACAGAATCAGGGGACAGAGTCTCAAAATATGCCAGGGGAGATTTAGGCTGGATGTTAGGAAGAAGTTCTTCACAGAAAGAGTGATTGGCCACTGGAATGGGCTGCCTAGGAAGGTGGTGGAGTCACCATCCCTGGAAGTGTTTAAAAACAGACTGGGTGTGGCACCTCATGCCATGGTTTAGTTGATTATATGATGCTGGGTGATAGGTTGGATTTGATCTCCAAGGTCCTTTCCAACCTTACTAATTCTGTGATTCTCTGATATAGTGGTGACTTGGCAGAACTGTGTTAATGGTTGGACTCGATAATCTTGAAAGTCTTTTCCAACCATGCCTCATTTCATCCTCTCTTAGGAGGCTGTGGGTCTTGTAGGGTCCTGTCTCTATTGCTGAGTGCTCCAAGTGTTGGTGGGATGAAATTCATCCTGCGATGCTGGAGCAGCAAGGCTCTCCCAGGGCACCAGCATATGCCACCCAACTGGTTAAAAATTGAAACAGAGCACATAGGAAATTTTTGAACAAATGCTTCAAGATTATGGAGCACACGTTACAGCTGTAACCACCCACAGTTCCCTCCTACAGAACAGAAATACTGAAAGCAAAAACCATTCACTGCAGAAGTTGAAAAATAACATCAAATGCAGCAGTAGGTATGAAATTAAAGCCTATGGGTATTTTCTGCAAGGACTTCTGCAAAAAAAAAAAAAAAAAAAAAAGAAATAATAATAAAAAAGAAAAGAGGGGATATTTACAAGACACCATGAAAAAAGAAACCACGGCCTTGGTGCACAAGTTCATGAGAAGTGCCAGGACTTGTGCTCAAGCCTGCCCTAGTTATTATGTTCATCATTCATTTCTCGCTCATGAAGGAAATGATATTTTACAGTAAGAAGGTGCCACAGTGGGTAGGATGAGGAGGACAGCCTCTTTCCGTTATTAAAAATAACTAAACTAGACAAAACCCCAGATAACCTCGGTTAAAAAATTTCTGAAGTCTCCAAGGACAGCAGAGAGAAGAACAAGAATTCAACATGCCGTTCAGCAAAGGGCTCAGTGTTCTGAAATGCTCTTGGAAAAGGAAAGGAAAGATAAAACAAAAGCAAAACTACACGTTTGCCACCACAGAACTAATTTTTTGGTGTTCACTACTTGCAGTTATCATTCAGATCTACGGATCAAAAAAGTCCTACTGATAGCAATGTTCGTGGTCAATCAGCAGGATATTCTGTTTCAAACAGGAGATCTGAAGTAGTTTCTTTGATTATTTTCCAAAAGTGTGACAGAATTTTCCACTTCTCCCAGTGCCAATCATGTTCAGGTAAATGTTACAGCTTCTACAAGTGCAAATTAAAAGTAATTATAATCTGGCTAACCTACCTCATCATTAAAATGCCCGGCACATCTCATTTGTCCATGGGATGGAGGTTTGCTGCTGTTGCATTCACTTGAGTAAGGGAATACTCATCTTTAGATGCTAGAAGCGTACCAATTGCTCTGCTCAATGAAGGTAAAAATAGAGATGTGTATTTGCCTCTCTAGGAAGGAGTACTGCAGTATAGGTGAAAGAACATATTGTCACCTTGTTCGATAATACCAGATGGGCAAACAGTTTCCAATAGAATTGTAATGCTGGTGTTTAGGAAAACTGAAGATTTAATCTCTCTGATACCAGCTGCTCAGAGCAGCCACAACAACTGCAGAAGGGAAAAAGTAGGACCAGTGAAAGAAAGTGTTAAGAGTCTTAATACATAGACCTCAGGGGGTATCGTATTTCAAACCGGTATTAGGGACTTTGTATATATGAGATTCAACTGAAGTCATTGCACCTTCATAGCAGGTGGAAATTGGGTGCAACTACAAGAGCTGTAAACAAATCAATGCCAAAGTGAAAAACACTGAGAAGAATAAAGACAGCTGTCAGCAGAAGTTTTTTAAAAGCAGTTCTCAGAAACAGAAACCTCTCACCCTCCCATCTACAGCAGAGGTATCTCCAACAGTTTATTTCCAGCTGGGGATCCTGTATTAGTGAGAACTCCTTCCAGTTCATTATATTATATTATATCTATATATATCTATATATCTTGTATTCTTTTTGAGCCAACTATTTTTGTTGCATTTACAGATAGCACAGAGCACAGCTAGGGCATTCTAAATGTTTCAATAGTGAAAAACCAGGAATGCTCCAATAAAAGACAAAACATCCTTATTGAAGTTTTATCCCATCTGAAACCCTTGTTTAGGTTTAAAACTTTATAGCAAGGACAGAAAGAGTTTTCTCAGATAGGCAGAGATCTCAACATTTTCCCCCAGCTGAATCCTTTGAGAAGGGGGAGTAGTGGAGCAGTTCTACCATCCCACCAAGAGATGCAAAGCTTTCTTGGATATCATTAGTCTATGAAGGTGTAGGGAAGGCTCTTGATGGAGGGCGCAGTAGGTGTGGAGTGAATTGACATATTCAAACAACTGGGACATATCAGATGAATGAGCTGTAACCACATGGAATCCTTACAAAAGCCCTGATATTTAAGAGTGAAATATAAGCCAAGAGACAAATCCCACAAACAAAAAACCCACTTCTTTTTCATTGAAACATGACCTTTTCATTTCCTGAAATTTATGTCAACTTAAATCTTGTCAGCCTGACCCCAATCTGTCCTATTTCCTGAATCTATGGAGCTCTTTGCAGAAGCCATTCCCACCCCAGGCTACAATCTTGTCAGATCTCGTAAGTGAAAAAGGACCAGGTCTGGCCAGGACTGTGGGAGACACCTCTGAGGGAACCCCAGATGCTTCAGGAAATCCTTGGTGGTGGTTATTAAGTTACAGTCCTTGAATTAAAAAGCAATCCACACCCCACAGTGATACTAAGGCTATTACGCTCCTGAAAGCTTCGTATTTTACATGGAGAGAAGTAGACATTAGAAATACTACCATAAACTCCAGGGAAATTTCCCCACATGCACAAGAGTGACAGTTACAGTGACATCTCACAATCTGAGTTCTTCCCTCGTACTCCAATACTATTAACATGCATGTGAGTTACCCATTAAAAAATAAAAAAAGAGACAAAACTCAGCAAACTGACTGATGTTTTGATGTCCTCGCTTTTTCCTTTCCGGATTTATCTTCATACTTCTGCATCTTTTCCTGCCAGAAGTCTCGATGGCCCCTCCTTATTTTACTGCCAGTAATGCATCTTTTTAACTTCTATTTTTAAATCTCTCCTAATGTGTTTTACTCCCCGTATTGAGTTTGCAGTCACCTCCTCTCGCTTTTCACTCTCCCCTTTACATCACCTTCCTGGAAATTCTGTTCTCTCTGTATATCCTTGCCTCCAGAAATATACTCTCCCCTTTTACCTGTTCTACTATCAATTAATAAAAGTCAAACACAAATATTTTATCCATTTATTTTTAGTATGAAGATTGTCTCATAAAGCCAAATTTCACCCCAAACCATGTAGAAAAATGAATCACCAGTGTCTCTCAGTGCACTCAGTTAACCAATATATTACAATATTCAGTTATAGCTAATTGTCACTTCTTGCTATGCTCATATTTGTGTTTATGTGACACAGATAGAAGTTATTTTTATCTAGACTCTATACCTTCCCTCCTATGTAGCAAGTGACAAATACAGAAAGTAAGACTAATCACAAAGCTGGTACGTGAGATACGGTCACTAATTTTACATAAGACCTTCCATTATTGACTCAATACAGATGTTAGTTGTGCTTTTAATGGTCCTAATCTTTCAGTGTTAATTACCCAAAAGGTTCTCACTCCAGTGTCTTGCACTTTGGCCACAACAACCCCATGTAGAGTTACAGGCTGGGGTCGGAGTGGCTGGAAGGCAGCCAAACAGAAAGGGATCTGGGGGTGGTGATTGACACCTGCCTAAACATGAGCCAGCAGTGTGCCCAGGTGGCCAAGAAGGCCAATGGCATCCTGGCCTGCATCAGGAATAGTGTGGCCAGCAGGAGCAGGGAGGTCATTCTCCCCCTGGACTCTGCACTGGTTAGGCCACACCTTGAGTACTGTGTCCAGTTCTGGGCCCCTCAATTTAAGAAGGACATTGAGGTGCTTGAGTGTGTCCAGAGAAGGGCAACAAGGCTGGGGAGAGGCCTCGAGCACAGCCCTATGGAGAGAGGCTGAAGGAGCTGGGATTGTTTAGCCTGGAGAAGAGGAGGCTCAGGGGAGACCTCCTTGCTGTCTACAGCTACCTGAAGGGTGGTTGTAGCCAGGAGGAGGTTACCTTCTTCTCTCAGGCAACCAGCACCAGAACAAGAGGACACAGTCTCAAGCTGCGCCAGGGGAAGTTTAGGCTGGAGGTGAGGAGAAAGTTGTTCACTGAGAGAGTCATTGGCTGCTGAAATGGGCTGCCCAGGGAGGTGGAGTCACCGTCCCTGGAGGTGTTCAAGGCAGGTTTGGACGTTGCACTTGGTGCCATGGTCTAGTCTTGAGGTCTGTGGTATCAGGTGGGACTTGATGATCTTTGATGTCTCTTCCAACCTTGGTGATACTGTGATATTGTGACTTAGGGTGGGTTAAAAAGATTAAGCTGCCTAGTGGAACAGGTCTTGTACATTCAAAAAGGGTATAGAGCAGGAAAAAAAAAGAAAAAAGATCAGTTTTCAAAGTGAGTAATGTAAATCATAAATTCCTGTACTTCATTTTAAAGTGTTTTCAACTATAGTAAAAGCACAGGTACGTCTTGTTGAGCTGTATAAGGAAAGGCAGCACATGTGAATGGTAGCTTTTTTGACTATCATTGTATAAGCTCTATTTGTAATCACAGGCTTTCCACTATCTCCTTTGGTTATTGTGCGAGATGCATTTAGAGAGATCTCAAAGAACAGTTGGAGCACCACAGATATAGTACAAGCATTCTCTGAAATATCATTATGTATAGATTTAACACCTCCAAACAGGCACCATCTCACATAACAGCAGCCAGAAGCAGAGAGCAACAAAAAAAGCAAATCCACAGATTTCAGCCTGAAAATCTTCCTTGGCTTAGATTTGTTTTTAGAGCTGAATTCACACACAAGACAAATATAGACTTTTACATTTTTTTTTTTTTTAAACAAGCTGTAGATCATTCCTTTTGCTATTATTTCCCTAAAATTAATGGATGTTTTGTTTTTATCCAGTGAATATAAACTGAAGAGTGACATGAAAGCAGAACATGCCTTCACTGCCCTGCTGTGTTTTCCTTGAGCAAATCACCTAGAAGTTCATAAAACTTCCAATTCTGCTCTGCCATGTGGCTGAGAAATAACTTATCGAATAGCAATATAAGCATTCACGGGCAGCTCCAAAAATTCCATATACACACAGAGGGTTATTTAACTGCACATCCTTTCATTTCACCTGGATGAAATCACTACCAAGCTACAAAGAAATGTAATTAATCAGCACTGCAAACCCATGCAGACACACAGAGGCAGCATCAGCCTGATGACCTGCTCCCATGCTCAACCACTTTAACTGCACAGACCATTTAGGCAGGTCCATTTCCTTGCCCTCCCCGGCTCCAAAGTCCATCCAGAAATAAGTGAATCTGAATTTAGTTTTCCAGCTGTTTCTTTTTGTGCAATGTAACGTTACCGCAGCTCACATTCATTTTGTCTCACCTCACAGTGTGCTCAGAGAGAGAATTATGCCATATCTGCTCCTAATGATTCAGCTAAATGGAGAGGTGGGAGAAGAACGAGAGGTTTGGTGAGTGGCAGAACTGAAGTGGCCTCGTTACCCATTGATTTATGTCTCAAAGTTGCCCTCCCACACGAATATTTTAATACCTAATAACACCTGATCTCCTGACTTTCTCTTGTAGAAACTTTTTCTTTGCTGTAATGCTCACTATTTTCATGAAACTGGCAGAAATTAAATACATAGGAGACCTCTGTTCCTGTCAAATTTGGTTAAAGTATATTCGCTGGCATAAAAAGCCACAGAGAAAAGAGGAGGAAAAAACAGGGGCTGACAGACAATTTGACTGTGCAATCTTTGCTTCTTGAGTGAAACAGAGGGGAAGTTTAAGAAAAAAAGAAAAAGAAAAAAAGGTGCAGCAGTCCAAAACCTGGGTCCCACAACATGATAGCAGTAACCACACACCACAGTTTTCCTGTGGCAACTCATTTATGGCAAATCCTTCATTGCAAGGGTCAAAGAATGTGGAATATCTTACAGTGAACAAAGATGACAGACCAGATCTAAGTAGAAGAAAGAGGGCCAAAACCAAACCCAGATTTCAAATCCCACAGAAAAACCCCAAACTTGTCTGTGGGTAACAGCTGAGATGCTTCAGATCACAGTTTTATGATCAACGCTTCAGGCATTCATCAAATAAAAATTGCAAGGAGCTGCTGCAGGTTAACTATGAACTCTGCACATCCAAAATTTCACCCAGGGTGCTCCAGAGTCCCAAACAATTGCAGCTAGTAGAACTCCCACTGATAGTTCTTAATTTCTGTTCACTTGTTCTGGAAATGACAGACTCACTGGATTTCACCTCTGCTCCAGAGAAGCAATTAAGCACGTGGTTAACTTCAGAGATGTAGTGAACAAAAATGATGGGGGAAAAAATAAAATACTTATGCACTTAAAAGCTCCTGATGTGTTAATCTTGA
>VWZE01017325.1:109398-123568 GCA_013396675.1 Eubucco bourcierii | reverse complement strand
TTATACATCTACTGGGAATTTAAAATTTCAGGAGGAGTATCACATTTCTGTTAAATTGAATTCTATATTGCTGAAATGAAGAACCGTCTGTGAAATATTAGCAATAAAGTTGATATATTTCAATAAAACCCTAGCAGTATAGTTCAAAATAATGTGGCACAGTTTTATATATAAGTTATTACAACTAAAATCATGGGTAATCTCAAGACATTTTTAGCCCAGAGGACAAATTAAATAAAATATCATAGCTTTTATGTTTACTTTAAAGATGACTTTAGACAAGTAAATTAATGACTTAACCACTTTCATGACCGCTGCAGAGCTACTTCTTGCACTGGTCTAGTTTATCTTGTAAAATGTTTTTACTTCTGAAGAAGCAAAAAAAACCCAAAAAACCAAAACCAACCAACAAAACTAAAACACCATGAAGTGCTCCAGTTGAGCTCTCCATCTGGAGAGTTCAATGTAATCTAGGGACAAAAGTAGAAATAAGGTGTACTTGAGCAGTTTTCAAAGCCAGTACAACACATGGATTAAAATGAAAGCATGAATTTTACAGACTACTTATAGTTTTGGATATGGTATTAAATGCTATCACAGAAACCTTTTTTGGTACATGTATGAAGTTATCTTATAGTGTGAAGAAGTCATCTTAAGCCTGCTTAGTTTTATTTGAGAGAAACACAAAAGGGAAGAAATGGAGAAGACAGAATAAAATGTCAGTGAGAGATTAACCAAGTACTTCAAGTGACACAAATAATCTCCTGGATTCACTTGTATTAAATGCTACATCTGTTGGTGAAACAGACCCTAGTCCTTGGTGGTTTTCCATCACTGCCAGCCCCTTTGGTAATGCAAAGACATCAAAGCTATCATTTTTTAATGCAATCTTGATGAACCAGACCGATCTAAATTGTGGCAGTGTTACTTAAAATCCTGTTCCTGACCAGTTCAACCCCAGAAGAACATTTGGGCTGAGGAATTACCTCCCTCCCATGATTTCAGTGGAAGCATCCCATGGTTTCATAGGCTACAAGGAAAGCATCCTCAGCATAGGCACATCTTTGCCTGGGGCCAAAGTGCTGACCCTTTGGGGCAGTTCAGGACATGGTCTGATTCAACAGATATGGAAGACACATGTCAAGTTAACTAAAGATCTTATCATCTTAACAGGTATCAGCTCCTACCCTGCATTCTGCTGTGTGCAAACTCCATGAACGTGCAGGAAACTGGGTTAAAACAAAAAAAAACCAAAACACCTGTCCCCACCAAGTTCTAGGTTATCTGCAGTGCGTCAGCATGGCTGCTACAAACAGCACAATTGCAACACATTTTATTAAACACTCTGGCCAAACCCCAGTTCTCTTATCATGGAGTGTGTTTAAATAGAAGATGTCACTAAAAGAGTTATGTTTACTTGAAGAAAAGGCAAACAAGTAATGCAAAACATTGACAATGCTATTGTTAAACATGCCAATTTTTTTTTAAATGGTCAAAAAAAATCTCTCTAGATGCTCTCTGAAGACACATATACACCAAAAAGAAGAAACTGCTATTGCAACAGAACAACTTAATTAATAAACATTGATTGTGCCCATTGACTGCTGCAAATTGTATTAAATATTAACAACAACATTTTGTATATTTTATATTACTCATGAAAGTTTTATACCTTTGCCCTACAGCAACCATAGATTTTATGTAAGCTTGCAACAAAAGTGACAAACTATTAAGCAGTACGGAGCACTGATTCTATAAACATTAGCTGCATATTATTATATATAGATGTAATTCCTTTACTTATATCTATCCATACAAGAAGGTTATTTTCAAAACTAACTGACCTCAAGTCAGCAGTTGCTGCCTTGTGATGGCTGTGCAGTAGTGGAGTCATTGGACACAGGTACTGCCACTAGGTGTATCGTGTCTGCAATATCAGCTCCGGTTTCACTGTCTTTGCTCACGTTGTCTTTGTTGGTCAGGGTCCTGGCAAATTACTTGTGTGATGGTTACACATTTGGTTATGCACTGGGGTGTCGTGGTAGGCCTAAGCAGGCCAAATTCGGCTTGTACGTGTCCTGGTTTGCCCAGACAGTTTTTCTGCTCTCCCTCCTTCTGTTTTGGGGAGAGCAACCATGGGAAAGAGGACAAAGAATCTGGAGCCACTAAGTCTGGGGTCTGCGGCCTGCTCAGACCCTGCAGTAAACAAGGCACACACAGTTGCCATGTGCAAGGCCTGAGTCCTGCCCTAAAAATAGTAAAGCAAGCCTATGGCTTCACCTGATATGGTCAGTTTTGGCTAACTGCCATTTGATTGGCTATCCTGTGTCCAAAGGCCCATTAGTCTTGGGCTGTATGGATAAAAGGAGATGAGGAGGGAGAACAGTGTGTGCTTTGCCATTACAAAGTGTGTCTGCTATTATACCTGTGCTCCACCATTGTATTTGATCTATCTGTGCCGACACTGCACACCGCATGACATCTGCCTGCGCCTGGAAGCCTCCTGCCCAGATGGAAGCCCTGGAGATAACACAGATCATCCAGAGAGCCAGGACCAGGTCAGAAATTATCTGTCTCCTTTCTCCAATGCCTGTAATGGCTACTGACAGTAACCCTGCCACGAGCTATGGGTACTGTTGGATAATATTTTTTGTGAGTAAATACCAAAAGCCTCTTGTAATTCACCATTGCCTTCTACCATAAGCAGAAAGGAGCTCCTTGTGTCCATCTAGTGAGCAAGTGGTGCATTGACTGCAAGTGGACACTGTCTGCAGCAACCTTCTCTTCCAGTTTAATTGATTTCAATTAATGTATATATTTACTAGTTATTCCTAGATCCTATAATAACCTATCTATAGTTTCCATAATGATGCCTAGAACCTGTTATTACTATTAAATTGGTGATTGGGGTGATGTGAGTTCTGAATATTTAATATTAATAAACTATATTAATATTTTGAAAAATATAATCTCGCAGTAATTAACTACCCCTTTCCACTACATGGGGTCAGTCTCCTTTTGATTACTTTGTAGGAAGGTACTGCACTGTTCTTGGATGGAGGGCAGCCACAAATGGGACACATGGACTGCTGAAAGACTATGGACCACCCATTCAAAACAATAGAATATCTTCAGTGAGCTTCAAAGATAGGCAATATTTAAGAAAATATCACCATTTTGGACGCTCTCTCTCCATTTCTATATTTTTGATTACAAAGTACTTCAAGACTTTCTGCAGACAGCAGTATTCACTTAATGCATCTGCCTCTGGAGAGGACAGTAACAGCTATTTGACCGTGTATGAGCGTGTGAGATAAAAAAGTTTACAACAGCAAGAGTAGAAAAAGACTGTATCTCATCCAGACTGCAGGGGAACTGAGTGAAATAATTATTTATCCTGGAACATTGCCAACACATTGCAAGCTTGAGTGTGTGTGCATGAATGTGTTAGACACCCACCATCTTACCAAAATAAAGAGGAATTTTACTGATTAGATGTGATCAGACCTTAAAGCATTCATGTCTTGGAGACTGACAGTTGAATGGAGTGTTCTTGTTTCTATTATCTTAACCTTTTTTAATGGCAGCAACTGGAAAAGTTGTGCTGTCAACATGATTTTTAGCATCACCAGTTCCAAAAGAGTAGTGTTAAAGGAGAAACAGTGGCATTCAGGTTTTATTAATCATTCTGGAAAAGTAGTTTAGGAAATGGGACATCTGCAGATGACAATACTTCATTGAACACTCTTCATTTCTCTCTCTTTTCCCTTCAACATTTCTCACTTCTAAAAGATTATTTCTCTCTTAATTTGTATATATTAAAATTATTTCTTAAAATACAATAGAAACTATAGAATTCACAACATACTAACCTACATCAATTAAAGTTTTAAACTAATGACTGCAGATCAGAGTCAAAAGCATTTTGTTTAAGTGATATAACAACTTAAACATCAGACATGACAGATTCCAAAAGGCTCAGGTAAGCACTCAGGAGGTATTACTGACATTGCATCTTTGATTTAAATCAAATGTAAGCTAGTCTCATGTTTTAATCACACTCAAAATAGTACTAACTCTCAAAAAAATAAGTTTTAATGTGACATCTTCATTTGAGATGTGGTAAACATGTGCTTTGGTGATGTGGGGATGGTTCTGCAGAGCACTTCTGAAAGCCTGAGTTTGGAACAAAGCAACCAGCTGGTTCTTAGCATCACAGCTCAAAAGGCTGTTACCACGGTGAGCTGCAAGCCACACACATCTTATTTTACATTTAAGGTGACTAATTTGAGATTGGATTTTCCTGCACTTCATTTCACAACCTCAACCTTACACTAAGGAGCATTTCATAGAATCATAGAATGGTAAGGTTGGAAAGGACCTCAAAGATCATCTAGTTCCAACCCCCTGCCATAGGCAGGAACACCTCCCACTAGCACAGGTCACTCAAGGCCTCCTCCAACCCGGCCTTGAACACCTCCAGGGAGGGAGCAGCCACAACTTTCCTGGGCAACCTGTTCCAGTGTCTCACCACCCTCATTGGAAAGAACTTCCTCCTAACATCCAGTCTAAATCTTCCTTCTGCTGGTTTAAACCCATTGCCCCTCATCCTGTCATTGCAAGACCTTTTAAATAGTCCCTCCCCAGCCTTCCTGTAGGCCCCCTTCAGATACTGGAAGGCTACTCTAAGGTCTACTGGAAGGCTACTCTAAGGTCTCCTGGAAGCCTTCTCTTCTCCAGGCTGCAGAACCCCAACTCTCTCAGTCTGTCCTCATAGCAGAGCTGCTGCAGCCCTCTGAGCATCTTCATGACCCTCTTCTGGACCCGTTCCAACACTTCCAAATCCTTCCTGTGCTGGGGGCTCCAGAACTGTTCAGCCCTATTGTCTTATTACCATCAATGTTCCGGCAGAGACTATTACTCATCACCTTTCCATTTAGGTGATACCACTTCACAAGAGTGAATAATCTCATACCATGCTCCCCCATCCCTGAAAAATAAAACCACCTCCACAACCCCCCCAGAAACACAAACCATGTGTCCATTCCTGGCATTGTATGTGTGATTCATTATGTCTTTTACCTACTTCCACAAAAGTACTGGAAAATATATTACTCCCTGCTGCTTGAGAACTGAAAGGGAACTGTTTCATATAAGCACATGTAGCAGACCAGAGGGCATGCTCATTCCTGGTAGAGAATTTGACAGGTTCAGTAAACTATTTATGTACCTGTACGCAACACCTTCAGCACAGACAGTGAACTGAATGGATCCAACTATACTCCTGGCCTGTAAGTAAATTAAATCTGCATCTTGACCATGTTGCCTGGAAGAGGTTATTCAATTATTTACAGGGCAATAACAGGTAACTGCACTTTACAGTAGTTTGTAGACAGCTACTGTACAGTTTTGAACAAAGAAAATACAGAGTGTGGCAGTCAGGATATATGATGAAGAAGAAAACGAGAAAAGTCCTGCAAACTCAGGAGTATTTCTAACTGTTTTCCTCCCAAGTTCCTCAAGTCCCTGTGTCATAGACACCCTTGTCATATATTCAGCAGAATATGTAGCATCTGAAACCAGTTTATTAATGGAATATCAATTGATCTCAGAGCTTGGAGTCCACCTAGTTTTATAACTAAAGCAAACTTTCAGGGGCTCACCTTATCTTCCAGTCTTCCTTTTGCCTAACAGTGATCTCCTTTTAAAGCTTTTGAGTTTGATCTTACTTTTAAATGTCAAGAAACATTGATATATGCAGTAGAAAGAAACCGACATCCCAAGCAGGTCAGGAGTTTGAGAATCAGAAAGAATTTGGTAGGAAAATAATTGTAAATAGTCCTTTTGCCACTTGTACAAGTCTTCTTTTGCTTTCTCAACTTTCCATTTTCATTAGAGCTTTGCTCTAAAACAGCGTTTATCATTGGAGGATGCTTTGGAAGACTGCATCAAAAATTTCAAGCCAATCTATGCTATTCCTTTGCATAGACAGGTAAGCTCCCACACAGAATCACAAAATATTTTGGATTGGAAGGGACCTTTAAAGGTCATCTAGTCCAACTGCTCTGCAGTGAGTAGGGATATCTTCAGTCAGATCAGAGCTCTGACCTCGATTTGACCTGACCTCGAATATTTTTAGAGATGAAGCTTCAACCACCTCTATGGGTTTCAACTACACTTATTGCAAAAAATGTCTTTCTTAGATCCAGTCTTAATCACCCCTCTTTTGGTTTAAAACCATTACCCCTTGTCCTGTTGCTACAGGCCCTGTTCTAAAGGCTGTCCTCATGTACACACTCACATCAACGTGCCTTTACAGTGGCCAGCTGGAACTGGCCACACAGGGATTTGCAAAGCACTTTGAAGAATTAACACGCTGGTATGGAACGCAAGAATTACTCACGTATTAGAGCAATGGAAACTGTGAATGCCCAAAGCCACAGGAGGAGCTGAAGGTCCCCTGCTGGCTTTCAGCCCAGGATTCAGGGCAGGGAACTGAATCACATTAAACACAATTAGCACTGCCCTCACTGACAAGTAAGGGCTCCTTTTACTTACTGAGGGTAGCTGTTGAACAGCAAGTTGCAAGCAAATTAGAGGTTCAGACCTGGCTTTGGATTTTGCTAATGAGATGTATCCTTTGTTTTGTGTGACCACTAGCTAGCTGGTCAACACAATGCTGTACACATCAGCCAGTCTGTACGGCTGAGAGCCTGCCTATGATTGGCTCTCACCAGCTAGCTCTGTAGTGAGCCATTATGGACTTTGTCTTTCTTACCTTCAATTTTGCAGCTTTAAATGCCTGAAAGTGTCACTGGCTGTTGTGAACTTTGTCTCTAATTCTGATCACAGCAGATTCTCAGCCCTGCATGTCAAGTCACCTGCCATCTCTCTGTATAGTGCGTTTAATTAAGGGGCATTGTGTGAAAGTAAGAGCTGGAAAAAAATAAGCTGAATTTGCCCTAATTGCACATCAAAATAAAAAATTATTCTCATTGAAAGAAATCAATGTAAAAGCCCTTTCTCTGAAGAGTGAACACAAGGCTAAATCTTTGGGCTCATTTATTTCAATCAGGAAGAGAAATGATTGTTAAACAAAGTTCCCAAAGTTCAATTTTTTTCACTTTCAGATAATAACAGTTTCTCATTGCTGGATGAAGTTGTGCAGAGGGTTTGCGATTTTTGCAAATTACATTTCTTGGAAGGTTTATTTGCCATTCAAATTAAAAAAAAAAAAAAATCACTGGCAAGAAACTCTTAGTTTACTGTTTAAGAAAAGGGTTTGGAAGTTCCAGGGTGGGACAGGTCCTCTTGCTGACCACACAGGAAGCATCATCTCTTTTGCAGCATTACACCTTTACATAACTAAATTCTCAAGTATTTGACCTTCCTAGATATATTAGTGACACCTAAAGTGTTTTTCAGAATTTGAAACATGTATTTTCCTTACATTAGTAAAATATTTATTATCCTCCTAAATCATATAAACCTCCCTCTCCTACCAGTAAAAAAAATTTTCTAATCAACATTTGCTTTGATAAGAGAATGTTGATTTTAGTGACCATCTCAAAACTAGCTGCAATGAAGAATCCCTTAGCAGTTCCCATCATGACCAACTGATGGTAATTCTGCCCTACTCCAGCTGTTCAAGTTTGTAGTAATGCCCCTTGGTTAAAACCATTCTTTTTTTTGAGAAACCCATAGAATTATAAAGCCAAGCCTTACAGCTCCGGAAAAAGAAACCAGAAATTTTACATAATATGCTGCGTACCCTAATCGCAAAGGTAGGCAAAGCTAAAAGGTGGTGAGGGCTTCAATATAAACTCTCATTTTGCCTCCTCAAAATTGTAACAATATGAAGTTAAAGCATATAAAGCCCCTGATAAGCTTTATTTGTAAAAATTAAAAGCACACAACAGTTTGTGAAATCGTTAATGAAAACCAGACCTCATCATACCTTTTTCTTTAGTGGATGGTAAGTGAAAGTATTTAAGCAACCCTTACATTGATAAAAATAATGTGGTTTATATAATAGGATAGTCCTACTAGTCAGGCAGGGTCCTCTTGTGTGAGACATTCTTCAATTCTGAATTTAGACTATTTGGATTTGATATTGGAAATAAGTGCTGAAAACACAGTAATGGATTGTACATGGAAGATAAAAGACTATGCACAGTCACTAGATTTGAACTCACTATCTTTGAAATAAGATTGCTTTATCTGCCTGGATTCACAGGACTTGGTTAAGAGCTGAGTGGGCTTACAGGTGTTAAACTAGCCACTGGCAGGCTATTATGGCTTCTTCAAAAGAGAGGAAATATTTTTCTACTTCTCAGCAGGAGCTGCATGCATGAAGAATTTCATGCAAATTGGATTTATCTGACTTTACTTTTCTTCTTCAGTGAAGATGTGAAAAGACGATGATTAAGCAAGCAGTTTCCTCCTACATTTTCATTCCAAATTGTTTCCACAGGCTCAAGTCTCAAATGACATGTGCCTTTTATGGCTGGTCTAATGTTGGAGTAAGTAGATCCCTGCATCCCTTTCCACTCCCTGAAGACTAAAATTAGGTTTCAGGGCTTGAGATTGTCTAGATGACTTTGATTCCACTTCACCTTTTATTTTTTTTGTTGTTGTTGTTGTTTTTAACAGGTAACCGCAATAATACTATTTTCTAGTACGGACTCGCTACTTTGAGTTTCTAAGACTCATTACAGAGCTGAAAAACCTTTACATTGAGTCCAAAACAGACAAGTTTAAAGAGAAAGAATAAAATGACACTTGCCTTCAGATTGCTTGGAATTTACCACAATTCCCTTTTAGGAAAGGTGGGGGGGAAAGAAGCAGCCTCTCAAATTGCAACACAATTTAAACTATTTGCCCGGTGGCCTGTTCATAGATGCCATTCTGGACAGAGGCTGCAAGCCTGCTAATGTCTGTCTCTACAAGCAAGCAAAATGTTCTGCTTCTCCAATAGATCAACACTAATGAAAATAGATCTAAAAAGTTTTTTTTAAAAAAATCTAATAAAGACTCTACTTTTCCTCCCTTAAACATACATAACTTTCTCCAAACAGAAAATAAGCTGCAGGTAAAAAGAAACAATGGATTTGTGATTTAGAAATGTTAGTCCTTTTTAGCTCTTCCTCCAGAGTATTATAAATTAGTGGATTTTTACAAATGAGCTCTGAACACTTTAGTTTAGCAACTATTACTCAATGTTAAAATGCAACAACTTAAGCACAACTCTAGTCCTTTCATTTTAAAGCTTCATATGCAGTCTCTGCTGTCAGAAGCGATGTTTGTCACTCATTAATGTGCTTCGCATATAGGTAGTACAGTATCCTACTACTTCAAAATTGAATGTCTGCCCCAAATTAGTCCATTGGGAAGGGACACGTCTACCTGTATCTGGTTAACTGGATTCTTTCTATACCAAGCTCACATTCTTTTGGAAAATTTTGTAGCCTTTCAGCTACAGAAATCCCCCTGAAACACCGCTTCTGAAATAGGAACTATTAAATGGAAGATGTTAGCAGTTTCCTAACCTACATACATTTACTTACTTTAAAGACATGAAACCCCCTACTTGTGCTGAAAGTGTTTTCAAGTGACAAATATGCTTAATCTTCAATGACTCTTGCCTTTTGCTTTTCAATAATTTCCATATGCTCACTGCAGTTTATTTTAATTAGATTGTAATATGGCCTGAATTTAGCTGGTTTTGTCTGGCTTTTCTGCGTCTAGCTGTTTATACAAGAATTTATAGAAGGAGACACCCCATTTACATTTCTTTCTACTATTTTTCCTGAAGGACCTTTAAGCAAAAAAATGAAACAAACCCAACCAAACAAAAAAAACCCCCACAACACCCAACAAAACAAACCTCAAAACAATCACAACAAAAACCACACCAAAGTAAATATCTACTTTTAAAAAAGGTTTGGCAGAACACAGAACCACCAAATCAGCCTCTTTGTATTAAGCTGTCTTCTAGGGAATGGATTTTTGTGACTGTGAATTACTGTTTTTAATATAAAAAACATAATTGTGTTAGTTATTTGTATGAAGAAATTCAGCTTGCATGATACATGGTTTCGTTCAATCCAAGTACAATGCCCCTCATTTCTAAAACCCTTTTGCTTTCTTACCTTGTTAATGAAACTGGCATAACTGTGGAAAACAAGAGACCCAAATCCCATACCCTACTCTGTTCACATTTTTAAAGCACACAGGTAACTGGACTCAGTAATATTGTGAGGGACAAATAGATTTTTGGCTCTTACTCCAGTTAAGACCACATCAGGAAGAGTGCTTTCAGCTTTGCAATGCCCAATCCCATATGAATGTTAATGAGTTACATCTTCAGAATATTTAAAGTTATTTATCATCCTGTTTTTCTAATACAGAACTGAGCTCCCCTAGGTATTAAAATTTTTCTCCAGGGTCATGCAGGAAGCTTATTGCCAACCTGGATAGGATCTCTGATTCCTGTGGACTTGAAGTCCTATGTCTTGACCTTGTTTGATCTATTTATTAAATGTGCCTTTGTCTCTTTATCAAGCAGATAAGCAACAGAGCCCTGGCCCTTACAATGTGAGGAACTGGTTGTAATTTAAAAGCAAGTCACACTACTCAACCTTATTCAGATGTTGGTTTTGATGTTTGCTCCAGAGGAGTCAAGAAAGCCGGATACTCTTAAAGGAAGGTTTGAGACATCTTTTCTCTCCAACGTTAAGCATTGTGTCAGGATGCACATTAACACACACAGAAGAATCCCTTAGCAGTCACATAAAAATCAATTGCATTGAAATGCCTGATTTTCACTCATCAGAAGTATGGGAAACAATTTAAAAAAAAAATCACAATTAAAGTATGCTGTATGTCAATAATCTATGCAGACAGGCTTGTTTCCTCTTGGATAGGGTATTTGGGAGAGTTTTCTTTGTCACAGAGTTTTCTTTCACTTGTCTGTGCTTGCTTTAAGTGAAATGTTAAAACCAAACAATAGCATTGGCAGTAATTAATATTAATTTAGTTTTATTCTCATACTCTTAGAAGTCTCGGTGACTGAAGAAGACCTTTCCTGTGTAGTTGATTTCATAAAGTTGCAATCTGTCATCTCTACAGCACAGACTTTAGACACCAGAGTGGTTTAGTCATTGTGGAGGGGTTTGTTGTTTGTTTGTTTTTAAACATATCTGCCAGGAACAATTGCTGCAGGCGATCCAAAGAAAGAGAAAAACTGTCAGAATTTGAAGGCCCCAAGGCAAACCTGCGGAAGGTACTGTAAAAGGAACCTTACTTCCTTCCCTCACCCCACACCACTCCCCAGTTTCATTCCACGACGGGATCAGCTTTACTTAACTTTCACTATGTAAAAATTAGATGCATCCTTTCTAATTTTCTCTGAGTTTCAATTCACAGACCTAAGCACTTGCAGAAAGGACAGGTTGAGTTCATCTGGAGAAGAGGAGGCTCAGAGGAGACCTTCTTGCTGTCTACAACTACCTGAAGGGTGGTTGTAGCCAGGAGGAGGTTGCTTTCTTCTCTCAGGCAAGCAGCACCAGAACAAGAGGACACAGTCTCAAGCTATGCCAGGGGAAGTTTAGGCTGGAGGTGAGGAGAAAGTTGTTCACTGAGAGAGTCATTGACTGTTGGAATGGGCTGCCCAGGGAGGTGGTGGAGTCACCGTCCCTGGAGGTGTTCAAGGCGGGTTTGGACATGGCACTTGGTGCCATGGTCTGATCTTGAGGTCTGTGGTAATGGGTTGGACTTGATGATCTTTGAGGTCTCTTCCAACCTTGGTGATACTGTGACACTGTCAGTTCAGTTAATGCTTCTAACTTACGGCAATAAGAAGCATCCAAAAAAGTGCAATTCATTTACTTAGATTTTTTAATTCTTTCCTGAGTGGTGGAGACGGTGTAATACTTTTGGTTGCCATCTAACAACAGCTAAAACAACGTTAGCCACAAGGCCAAGCAAATTCGAAGTGAAGCGATGTGAGCAGCTTTTCAATTGTTCATTGTCTGAACAGCTGCTTGATACAGCAGAACTGCACTTATAGTTGGAATTCTGCTCCATGTCCTTTGAACCCTCAGCACAGGAAAGACATGGAAGTGTTGGAGTAGGTCCAGAGGAGGCCACAAAGATGATCAGAGGGCTGCAGCAGCTCTCCTATGAGGACAGGCTGAGAGAGTTAGGGCTCTTCAGCCTGGAGAAGAGAAGGCTTTGAGGGGACCTGATAGTAGCCTTCCAGTATCTGAAGGGGCCTCCAGGAAGGTTGGGGAGGGATTATTGACAAGGTCCTGTAACGACAGGACAAGGGGCAATGGGTTTAAACTGGCAGAGGGGAGATTTAGACTGGATGTTAGGAGGAAGTTTTTTGCAGTGAGGGTGGTGAGGCACTGGCACAGGTTGCCCAGGGAGGTTGTGGATGCTCCCTCCCTGGAGGTGTTCAAGGCCAGGTTGGAGGAGGCCTTGAGTGAGCTGTACTAGTGGGAGTTGTCCCTGCCTATGTCAGGGGGTTGGAACTAGATGATCCTTGAGGTCCCTTCCAACCTTACCATTCTATGATTCTATAATTCTATGATATAAATGACGGCCTAAATTACTTTATAAATGATCAAACGAATGTAATGGTTGAATAACAAAGGCAAGCAAATCATGCTGGGTGTGCTGGGGAGTCACTGCTCCACCAACGACACACACCATTGCAGCTTCTGGTTTATATTTCCTATTCTAATACATATTCATAACTATTCTAGGAGAAGGTTTGTTTAATCAAATGAGTTCTGAGAATAGGGGTGGGGTTTCCCCTACACATGCTCCTTGTTGGGGGTCCTTTGTTGCCTTCTTTTGGTGGTCACGGGACAAAGTCGGTCATCCTCCTCAGACTGGCCTCTTCATAACCCTGAAGCTCTCTTGCATGTTAGCTTGTTTTTCTTTTACTGTTAGCAACGAGCTGGTCCCAACTGGCTTTATCTTAAGACCACCAGGTGTTTTTCCACAAGATCCTTATACTATATACATTATCTTGACCTCAACATTCACCTTCCTGGTTTTATGCTTAACCTGGGGGTTACACAAGGTTTGCGGAAAGTAGTCACATACCCTTTCTTGACCCTGATATTTATATTGACATGAATCATGTGAGCCCATCTCACACCTACATTTTTGTCACCATAACCCATTTAATCTAAATGCTTTGAGCTTTCATGCTCCAGCATCTTTGGATTCCTACTTTTCATCAGCTGTAACTTCACAAAAATTGGAAATAATTATGTTTGGCAGGGGTAGGGTGTCCTGGGTTTGAGCCACAAGTTGCCCTGGGCCAAAGGACAGAAAGGTATTTTACGCCCAAGGGAGTATAACAAAAAAGATACACAGAATTTGAGGCCAAATAGGTATGCTATTTACATGTATATACAGAAACACAAAAGGTATTCAGGGAAAAGAAATATAGACACAAATTAGGCTCAGTTCTCCACCTCGGCCCATCAGGTCTAACTCTTCCAAAACCTCTCCCCACAACCTCAGCAGGTCCTAACCCTAACCCTCAACAATGCCCCCACCAAACCAGGCTGACTAGGCCCAGTGGCATGGCTACACTTACACTTAGCTTGCCACACAAGGCTGCAAACTCCCCCACAAACCAAGAGCTCACAGCCCATCTTATGTGCTCAGAGTAGAGAAGTGGGAAAGAGAGACAGAACTGGCTGTGAACTCCCCTTATATAGGGAGATGCAGGGTGGGAAGGAATAACAAAGATTATAATTCCTTGCGTCCACCCCCTGGAGACTGTCTAGTACTCTTGAGAAATCTCTCTATGATCTCTAACCTACAACAAAGGGTATCTTCTGAAACAGTACAGGCAAGTCCAGAAAAATGATGTTGCAATTTACAAAGTGAACACAACACAGACATCTGTCTACTCAGCTACTGTAGAAGCCAGCAAAAACAGCCTTCATAACTACAGAGAAGCCCTTAGACTTATTTTAAACTGAAATTTGAACTGGAGGTTACTGATAGAGTCCATCTCTGGTACATCATGGGCAAGCAGCAAAGAAAAGTCAACGCTTGCAAGCAGCTAAAGAAGCCCTGATTTTTTGAGTAATAAATCCTTGGTGTCTGTTCTGAGCTAGGAAAATGGCCTTTTTTTTTTTTT
>VWZE01017325.1:28183-99459 GCA_013396675.1 Eubucco bourcierii | reverse complement strand
GGGGGGTGTGTTGTGGTTTGGGGTTTTTTTTGTTTGTTTGGGTTTTTTTGAGTCCAGGTGTTCATAGAATTTACAACCAGCCTGTTACTAGATGCAGAGAGGAAGCAGCAGGCTTTTTAGTTTGACAGTTCAAAAGTTCAGATTTGGACATTCAGCCCTCTACATCCTTATGGCAGGTTTTTTTTTTGTTTGTTTGGTTGATTTTGGCTGCACCTGTCATGAAATGTGTATTAACTTATCTCCTGCAAGTTCTTTGCTGTATAGTCACATCAGGAAGCAGAATGATGAAAACCTATTTTGTATATGAATATAACACTTGTTTACTGATTACATGTATGTTGGTAAGATTGTTATTCTCTGCTATTTTTATTAAGAGGTGTAAGGCAGGCACTAATCTACTGATTTATGAGCTTCAGCTGTATACATTAATTCTCCTTCTCCTACTCTCTCCCTGATAACCTGTTGAGTTGCTGCTACATTTCATAAAAATCCCCACCAGGCAGCAAACATAACTCATAGATACATCCCTCCCCTCCAAAATACCAAACACATTTAATCATGTCCACAAATATTAGCTTTAGCCTTATGTAAGCCTCAAATGAGCACACAAATCTTACTATTGCTATTTGAAGTCTAAAGCACTGGCAAGATTCCCGAGTAAGCCACTGTGATTTTGGAGAACACCAGGAAATTCAAGCAAAGCAGTAAAACTTAGCCTGCCCCAAACAAGCAAATATGTTCCTTTGCCAAACGAAAGTTCACAGCAAAGTTAAACACAGTATTAGAAACAAGTGTGACACACAGACAAGAAGTGGTGGTGAGAGAGATTCAAATCCTAGTGAAAAAAATTGCTCCCCAAACTGGAGGCTTGTTTCTGTTTTGAAATGGAATGTATCAACACTCTTTGAAGTCAAGGGCAGTTAAAGGTGGTGAGTACCTTGAAGGAGATCCTAGAAGAGGGGCTGTCTTTAAAAAAACTCCTCAACTTAAGTGCTAAATTTTAGACAGTACGGATTGGAAACAAAGTCCCAGTGCTTGGGGTAATTTCAGGATGCAGGCAAAAGGTGAGACTCTCTTAGGAGCTCAAATTACAGAACGCGAGAGCACTAAGGGCCTCTTAATCACTAGCCATCACTTTTCCTTTCTCAGTGAGTGCCAGTGGGCCAGAAGATCATTTGAAAACTTGGCTATGGACCTCTAATTTTTGTGTTCTTTCTTTAAAACAAACAGTTCAGCGAAACAATCTCCAGGACAAAGAGAGCCAAACAAAAAGGATCTCCACCCAGCATTCAATGATTATTAAGCCTTTGGTTTGGTTTAAGAGTTGTCTTTGACAAACAGAACCATAAATACATTGTCTTCACACATAATCTGAGGACATGCAGCTAAGATTGATTGGTACTGGTATGAAGGCCTGGAGATAATAGATCTTTAAACCACCAAGCAATGAGCATGAAAACATAAAAGAACTAAACTATTTTAAATTACTTATCTTTCCCTGAAGCACACTATCAGAAACCTTCCCAACCTGATATCTTATGTGGATGTTGGGCAGGAGTTTTACTTAGTTTCTGTAATACACATTTAAGAGGACCATGAAAATTGGTTCTTTGTAAAGAAAGAACATAAAGCTCAAAAGTAGCAGGAGCTGATCTGGCTAATTAAAGTTTGCTCCTGCAATTTAATGCAGTTCACCACAAGCTTAAGAACCACTCAAAGGTTCAGCTCAGGTTTTGATGCTCATGTAACCAAACCTCTCAAATAATGACATTTACAGACCTAAGTTGACTACTGTTGATTTCTAAGTAAATTGAATATCATAGTCACTTCTGATTCTCTTCAGGAAACAGACATGCAAGTACAGTTGCATACAAACATTACCTTAATCTCTCCCACCTTTTTTGAACTTCTTGCTCAGCTTCTGAGATGCTTGGCAAGGAGGAGGCAATCTCAAAAATACTAAAATTGTCTTAAGTCTCCAGAAAATAAGCAGTCAAGTAAACACAGAAAGACTCTCAGGTACACCGCTTCAGACAAGGACACTTTTAATCCTCGCCACCAAAAACAACTCCACAAAACAAGGTCTAAACACACACACAAACCCAAACCCACACACCTCCCCAAACAAAAAAAAAAAATCACAGCCCCAAAAATCCAAACTTCAAACCAAAATAAACCCTACATGAAAACAAATGAAATAGAGGAAAAAACAAACAAACCAACCAACCAACACCCAAAGCAAACCACAAAAAAAAACCCCACTAAAACCATTGTAGCCACCACAAATATATATATATATACATAAATACTCAAAGAAACAGAGATGGAAGCCCCCCTTTCTCATGTTTGAATCTGCATGTGATTCAGCACAAGGATACAAACCAAGATATACACATCACCCCCAAAAGAAATAGATTTCAAGGGTTCCAGCTCTTACAGGTTGTTTTTCATCCCTAATATCAAAAGATAATGTAGGAGAAAAATAACCTGCAATCCCAAATGAATAAAGCTTTTTTAAATACAGATACAAATCTCAGTGAATGTACAGGTCCTTTCACATGAAAGTAGAATTAAAAGAAAGTCAAAGCTGGTCCATATTACATCAAGGCATGTTATACATCCAAGGTTGTTCTCCATATATCTATGTTTCTCTCTCTCTCTCTAGATATATATAGATATTGATATCTATCAATCAATATCTATCAATCTCTCTCTCCCCCTCCCTCTCCCCCTCTCTCTCCCTCTCCCTACCTCTCCCTCTCTCCCTTTACCTCTTTCTCTCTCTCCCTACCTCTACCTCTCTCCCTCTATCTCTCTCTACCTCTCTCTCCCTACCCCTACCTCTCTCTCTACCTCTACCTCTCTCCCTCTCCCCCTCCCTCCCACCACCTCTCTCTATCTCTCTCTCCCTCTACCTCTCTCTCCCTCTTCCTCTCTCCCCCTCTCTCTACCTCCACCTCCCTCCCTCTATCTCTCTCTCTCCCTCTACTTCTCTCTCCCCCTCCCTCCCACCACCTCTCTCTACCTCTCTCTCCCTCTTCCTCCCTATCTATTATCTATATGTCTATCTATATATCTATACATTAAATTTTCAGGTGCACTACCCAGCTTCAGTAAGTTTGAATTACAATATAGAAAAGATCCTGTGACCTCCAGGACCTCGTCTTTTCTGGTCTGTCTAAGGCAATCCTTTACCTCAGGGATATGTCTGAGTTTATCTTTGATCACCATTCCATCGAGCTCCCAGGAATTAAATGAGAATCTTTTTATATTAAAACAAAACTTGTTTATAATCAACCATGCGCAAGCTGTCGGTATGGCTAGCTGCCACACAAATCAAGGTTAAACCAGGCCAGACTAAGAGCTGAAATATAACTAATATGACATTATTATTTCAGACATTTGGTTAGACTGACAAATTTGTAACTCTGTAATTTACACAATGTCCCTGTGACATGTGGCAGTACAGCTATTGTGTACAGAGATTTCTGTCATGGGAAGGAGGGGGGGGAAGTCTGCATTTTCCTAACTCAAATGTTGCCCACAACAATTTGAGAACGCGTGCTGGCTTGCTAGAGTATACAATTTGCCTATCCGTAGTCCTTGATGGTCAAAGAGTGATAACTATTCTGATGCAATGCAAAATGGAAGTAATCATTCCAGAAAGTGGTTAAGATAGCATATATAACACTGTTTAGTAACACAAGGCTTGAAAATATTATTCTTTTGACTCATGAATTTCATCAAGAAAGCAAATGCTGTTAGATTTCGGCATCAGGAAAGAAAATTCGATTAGCAGGATTTTAAACTCTCTGGTATAACACGGAATTGGCTCATAGGATCAGTCAGGAGTTTGTTTTCTATGACCTTACATCCTCAAGAGGTATGAAAAGCCTACATGGATAGGGATACATTGCCAAATAAGGGAAGATTCTCCTCAACCTCAGACAGCAGCTGGCCAAAGCGTGAGGACTTACATCCTTCTCCGTCCATTTTAATCTCATCTAATTGTAGATGTTCTCATCATCCATAAAAATAATTTCTTTCCAATTCTAAGCATTTGGCTTCCATGGTATCTATCTACTGGCACAGGATGTTGCAGGCTAATTGTCATATAGGTTTCTAGTTTCAAATATCTCAGAAGACTTTTTTCCCCCTTTAGTGTTATGACATAATTCAAACAGCAAAAGCCTAAATCACCATTTCTGAGAAGTGCCTGTTACTCTGTGCAACTGTTTGCCTCTGCAATTAAACACTCCTCACAAGGAAGTCACTCTAGCTCTGAAGTTATTAACTAACTTTTGCTGGAACCCCTTGGTTGAAATGTATTTTAAATTGTGTTTCTGAAAAAAAATTTAAAATTGGTTGCTTCTCCTGAGGAGATAGAAAAATACCATATATAGGTAACTTCTCATTCCAGGTTATAACTTCTTAAGAAATCATACACACTGATTACACAGTTTCCTCTCAGCAAAGCTGATTTTATTTGGTAGAGCCACACTAAGCTTCCAGTTGCTGAGGAAAACTGTGTGGCACAGTTGACTTGCTAGAGGGCAGGGATGCCATCCAGAGGGACCTGGACAGGCTGCAGAGGTGGGCCCAGGCCAACCTCATGAAATTCAACAAGGCCAAGTGTAAGGTCCTACACCTGGGTAGGCATAATCCCAAGCACAAATACAGGCTGGATGATGAACGGTTGAGAGCAGCCCTGAGGAAAAGGACCTGGGGGTCTGGGTTGATGAAAAGCTCAACATGAGCCTGCAGTGTGTGCATGCAGCTCAGACAGTAACCGGGTGCTGGGCTGCAGCAAGAGCAGCGTGGCCATCAGGGCAAGGGAGGTGATTCTGCCCATTTACTCTGCTCTCCTCAGACCCCATCTGAAGTACTGTGTGCAGTTCTGGAGCCCTCAGCACGGGAAGGACATGGAAGTGTTGGAGCGGGTTCAGAGGAGGCCATGAAGATGATCAGAGGGCTGCACCAGCTCTCTTATGAGGACAGGCTGAGAGAGTTGGGGTTCTTCAGTCTGGAGAAGAGAAGGCTTTGAGGAGACCTTAGAGTAGCCTTCCAGTATCTGAAGGGGGCCTACAGGAAGGCTGGGGAGGGACTATTTGCAAGGTGTTGCAATGACAGGACAAGGGGCAATGGGTTTAAACTGGCAGAGGGGAGATTTAGACTGGATGTTAGGAGGAAGTTCTTTACAGTGAGGGTGGTGAAGCACTGGCACAGGTTGCCCAGGGAGGTTGTGGATGCTCCCTCCCTGGAGGTGTTCAAGGCCACGTTGGATGAGGCCTTGAGTGCCCTGTACTAGTGGGAGGTGTCCCTGCCTATGGCAGGGATTTGGAACTAGATGATCCTTGAGGTCCCTTCCAACCTTGCCATTCTATGATTCTATGAAAAGAGCAGCTCAACAGCAAAGTGTCCAGCACTTCGCTGTTGAGCTACTTCTCCCTTCCCATTCCACTTTCACCACATAGATTTGTGCTAACTTCCTGGGTGGTCTGAATGCTGTTTTGTATTATAGGAACAAATGGGAGGAAGTGATGTTGCAACCTGGAGCTTAACATCATTTCGTGTCCAAATCATAAGCTCACTTGTGTACATGGCTCATTTTCATCAAAGGAGCTTGTTTTCCTCCTGTTGTTATAGACTGTGTTTTCATAATATCTGCTTAAATTTAATCCACAACCCGAATTGCAATGCACAATGTACAATCAAGCCTGCAATAACTTGCAGAGAGCTTAATGGGAAAACAAGGCAATGATTAGTGCAGCCAGATTAATACCGATATGCAGTACATTTGAGCTAGATTTCTGTACATTACAGGCCATTTTGTTTAAAAGGTGTTTTATTTTTCTTAAATGTGGCCTACACTGTTTTTCTGGAAATCAACCAAAGTCTTTTTCCAGAATGTTTCTGCTATAATGCCTGCTCAGTAAACAACTTTATCATAATTATTTTTCATACTGTTAAAGACAGCTTCTTATCTGCATGTAAATGGGATGAAGTTACACCTCCTGAATAGGACCTGCAGTTTCATCCATGCATGTTATTCTTGTTGCCTTTATTCATTCACAGTAATGTGAATAACATAATTTTCTTTGCAGCGGATAAAGCTTTTGCGCTATTTTGTCACTGCAAGAATAATTGCCTATTTTTATTGTTGGTCATTCTGCCCTGCATGGTAGTAGGGTATCTACAGATGAGATAGTCAAGAAAGGAAGTAACATGAAATAACAGCATGCCAGAGTCATCACAACAGAAAAATTCAGAATGTAGCTTACTACAGAAGATATTGCTAGAGAGGGTAATTTGCAATTAAGGGACCTCTTAATAAGAAAGTAGTGTGCTTTTTCTCTGGGGTGTGGAGATGAAGCACTGAGACTGCTTTTAAATTCTCCTTATGAGAAGAATGAGAGTAAAAGAGAAGACCTCAAAGTCCATGCAAAATAGCAAGCTAGTCAGCTTTGAGTCATCATGTAATGGGACTCTGCAGCTGTGCTTGTCTAAGACTTGTGTACATGATGTAAGCTCTCATTAACTGCAGATTTTAATGAATCTCATGGCAAACAGAGCAGCTTACTGCCCACAGATATAGCTGCAACTCTCATCAAATAGCAGGGAGACCTGAAGTCCTCTAAGGGCAGTCCCAAAATTAAATGGGAACTACATTGTTCAAGGTTAAAAATAAAAAGTGCTTTTACAGGAATTAAAAAAAAATAATAAAAAAGTCCCTTTGCAAAAATTAGCAAACTTTCAGCTCAAACTGGTAGCAAAAAAACAAACAAACAAAACCCCCCCCCAAACCACCACAACAAAAACAACAAAAAAACCCCCAACACCACCAAAAAACCCCCACAAACAATTCAGTACAGCAGACTTACTTCCTCCTGTTACCACTTTGCAATGATTTAAACTTGGTATATAACTTATATAGTTAGTTTACACAGCTTGTCTGCTATCTAGGATGTCACAAGACTAGGTTTACTAATAGATTATGCTAAATTTATCAGTCTACTTAAATGCTGACTAGAGTGCTAAGAGCTAGGTCATGTGTTATTTTTTCCTATATTTAAAAGAAATTAGAAAATGAAAACCTAAATGTAACTTAATTCCCAAGACATTTTTCGAGTCCAGACTTAAGAGTAAAACTGGGCAAATGGGCTCAAATAAATTAACACAGTAAGTGTCTGACCAAGATGTTTTTTCTCATACTGGATCCATAAACTTTATGTATAAGGTAAAAGAAACCCTGTCAAGACTTCTGTAAAACACATGGGACCCAACTGCCAGTTACTCTAAGTCAGTAGATCTAGCTTAATGGAGCTTTGTCAATTTGCGTCAGCTGGAAACCTGACCCCAGAAGTCAGGTAACAGACTCTGCCAATTAATTTCTGTTGGAGTCAATGAAAATTTACATCAGTACTTAAATACTTTTCTCCTCATCACCCCATTTGAGACTTTAAATACCTAGACTTTCAATACCTGTCTTCTTATTCCAAACTCACAATTCTTCCCAGGCTACATAAATCCTTGGGTTTTTGTTTTTTTTTTTTTGTTTCCAGCATGGATGGCTGAAAATTTACCCCAGTCAAGCATACACTGAAACTTTTGGTAAGGTCAGCTTTTCCAATAAGGAGGAAGTCCTGTTGTGGTAGGCCTAAATAGGCCAAAATAAGCTTACACATGTCCTGCCTTGGCCAGACATGTTCTGCTCTCCATCCCCTTCTGTTTTGGGGAGAAGCAACCATGGGAAAGACGACAAAGAATCTGGAGCCACTGAGTCTAAGGACCCTGGCTTCCCCAGACTTGTTTTACTCCTATTTACATCTTGTGGTGAACAAGGTACATACACTTGGCTTGTGCCTGCCTTGTGCAAGGTCTGTGTTTTTCCCAAATTTGGGTAAAGCAAGCTTGTGGCTTCACCTAATATGGTCAAGCTCAGCTAACTGCCATTCTGATTGGCTATTCTGTGTCCAAAGGCCCATTAATCTCAGGCTACAGTGATAAAAAGAGATGATCAGGTAACACAATGTGCTCTGCTGTGGTGTTCATGCTTGCTTGCTGTTACTCTCTGTGATGGTTTGGGAGTTCCCTGCCCCCCCCCACTTTGTGAAATCACCCAGACTAGACTCAGACAGCTGGAAGTTAAGTACTGAAGCTCTGTTTACAGCTCAGCACAATATACAAGCAGAGATATACACAATATACAGGAATAGTTACAGAAACACACAAGTTAAAGGTAATACAGAAGCACAACTCCCCTTCCAGAAATCAGAGACCCTGGGAGGGGCTCCCAACCACCCTTGTTGCTGCCTTATGCTCTCTCTGCTTCTGGCAGTGATTCTGCTACTGTCTCATGGCATTTTGCTATGCTAAGCTATAGACTAGCTCTGCCACAAAGTAACAAACCCTAATACCTTGGGTCTGTTTGCCTGGAACCCGCCTGCTTCACATTTACCAGGAACAGGCTCTAAATGCCTCCCCATAATCAGCCTGCATAGCTAGCATGACATCTGTGTCAAAACTGCACACTGCAAGACATCCTGCCTACACCTGCCAAGATGAGGAGTGTTACGGAGGGATAATTAATTGATGCAAGAGATGATTTTCAAAGATTAATATTGTATATTAATATTTAATATTCAGAACTCTCATCACCCCAAACACTAATTTTAATAATAATCAGTTCTTCCCATGGTCATGGAAACTTTGTACAGATAATAACACAGGATCGAAAAATAACTAGCAATAATATATAACATTAATTGAACTCAGCTGAACTGGAAGAGAAGGTTCCTGCAGTCAATAATCTGCTTGCCCACTAGATGGGCTCAAGAAGCTCCTTTCTGCTTATGGCAGAAGGCAATGGTGAATTACAAGAGGCTTTAAGCATTTACTCACAAAATATTATTTCCTGACTCGCAGTGCTACTTACAACTTCAGAAAGTACCCAAATGCTTTCAGGGAATTCGGTTACTGTCTTGTCATCTGCTGAGACTTCTGATTTTTTCCAGGCTGCTAGGGAAAGGAGGCAGACAATCTCTGACATGGTCCTGAAATCTCTGGATGATCTGTGTATCCAGAACTTCATGTCTTAGCAAGAGGTTTTCAGGTGTAAGCAGAATGTTTCGCGATGTGCAGTCTCAGCACAGATGCCACACTGTCTATGCAGGCCAATTGTACGGAGGCATTTAGAGCCTGTTCCTGCTAAACTGGAGGCAGGCAGTTTCCAGGCAGTTCAGGACATAAGGCAGTAGCAAGCATGAATACAATGGCAGAGCACATTGTGTCATCTGCTCATGTCCTTTTATCAATACAGCCCGAGACTGATGGGCCTTTGGACACAGAATAGGCAATCAGAATGGCAGTTAGCTGAGCTTGACCATATTATGTGAAACCATAGGCTTGCTTTACCCTTTTATGGGCAGAACACAGGTTTTGCACAAGGTGTACACAAGCTGAGCATATCTTGTTTAGCACAGTATGCAAAAAGTCTGGGAAAGCCAGAGTCCTTACAGTCAGTGGCTCCAGGTTCTTTGTCCTCTTTCCCATGGTTGTTTCTCCCCAAAACAGAAGGAGGGAGAGCGGAAGAACATGTCTGGTCAAGCCAGGACATGTATAAGCCTATTTTGGTCTATTTAGGCCTACTGCTACAAGGAGTTCTGGTGAAGGGCACACAGATCATCCAAAGGAGCCAGGATAAGATCAGAGATAGTCTGCCTCCCTTTCCCCAGCACCCTGTGAAGCCTAGGAAGTATCAAAAGCCTCAGTGGCTGACAAGACACCAACAGAATTCCCTGAAAGCATTTGGGTACTGACTGAAGCTGTAGCTAGCGCTGTGAGTCGGGAAAAAATTTTTGTGAGTAAATACTTAAAGCCTCTTTTAATTCACCAATTTCCTTCTTCCATAAGCAGAAAGGAGCTTCTTGAGTCCATTTAGTGGGCAATTCTTTTCCAGTTCATTTGAGACAAATGTTGTATGATCGCTAGTTATTTATTCTAGATCTAGTTATTCCTTTGTATAATGTTTTCATGGCCATTGCAAAAGAATCTGATTATTATTAAAATCAGTGAGCAGGTAGCAAGGATTTTGAATACTGAAAATTAATAAAAAATATTAATTTCCAAAAAAACCTCATATTTCTCATTTAATTAATTACTCCTCCATTACAAGTTCAGGGGCTACAGGAACACACATCGGCCTCAGCAGTGCCAGCTACTAGTGGGATTGAAATTGTTCCCTAGAAATGGAACAGTGCAGAAAGTATGTCCAGCATAGCAAACATTCTACTGACAGGGTATGTGAAAATTAAGGCTCAAATACATATTAGATCATGGACCCAGCACTTCTAGAAGAAGGTCACATGGAAAGCCATGCAAATCTTCCAGAGACTAGAAGCCGCCTCTGATGAATAAGCGGTAACCCCTTGATTGTTTGAAGAAAAGGTTAATTACAACCTAAGAAACAAATCTCTTGTTACAAATGTTTGAAGGTGAATTTAGTCACCATTTGTAGAATGAAAATTGGCATGAAATCTGCCAATGCCTCCTGATTCAAGATGAGATTTACAGGAAAAGGTGTTCTGGGATGACAAAAATTCAGTCACTTGTACATTTATAACCTAACCTTTGTCAAGAAAGATTATTAGCCCCATGTTTGTTTTGTTTTTAATGGAATGTCCACCATTTCAAAGACTGACTTGAAGTGCCTTATATAATACATTACAGTAACAGTATCACAGTAACACCAAGGTTGGAAGAGACCTCAGAGATCATCAAGTCCAACCTGTTACCACAGACCTCAAGACTAGACCTTGGCACCAAGTGCCACCTCCAAACACACCTTTAACACCTCCAGGGACAGTGACTCCACCACCTCCCTGGGCAGCCCATTCCAGCAGTCAATGACTCAGTCAAGAACTTTCTCCTCACCTCCAGCCTAAGTTTCCCCTGGTGCAGCTTGAGACTGTGTCCACTTGTTCTGTCACTGGTTGCCTGAGAGAAGAAGGTAACCTCCCTCTGGCTACAACCACCCTTCAGGTAGTTGTAGACAGCAAGAAGGTCTCCCCTGAGCCTCCTCTTCTCCAGGCTAAACAATCCCAGCTCCCTCAGCCTCTCTTCATAGGGCTTGTGCTTGAGGCCTCTCACCAGCCTCATTGCCCTTCTCCGGACACGCTCAAGCACCTCAATGTCCTTCTTAAATTGAGGTGCCCAGAACTGGACACAGTACTCAAGGTGTGGCCTACATTGCTGTTTTCTTTGTGACCTGGAAACCAAGAACCATACTTTAAAAATAATTTTAAAACTAAATCTAAAAGCCAAGTACTTACCCCCTTTTAACACAAAGCTTTCTATAGCACCTTACAAATTCTTGGATGAAACATGCTTAATAGAATCATTCAAAGGTCATATCAAGATTTCCAACTAAATTCTGGCTCAATTGATCTACTAATTTAATACACAGGTCTACTAATTTAACACACAAATGTAGTCTGCAGTTCAGGTATATCGGGCTGAGAATCAGTCTTGTGCTGCTTAAGACTCTGAAAATTAGCTGAACAAATAAAATTTAAATGGATACAAACTATCTATATAAAGCATTTCTTGAAGACAGTCAACTACAGACAATTTAACTTGACATCTGGGAAAGAAAAGAGAGAGGAAAACAAGAAAAATCTATCACAACTGACATGACAGATTTTTCCAGTGATTTGATATCCACATGTTGAACACAAGAGAGAGACAGGACAATTACTGTGATAACCATTGGAACCTCCCAACATTCCTACCTTTAGATAATCTTTGCTTTTAAAACTCGGTTAGAAAACAACAAATGCACAACAAAAAGCTACTGCTGGCAGAAGAACAGGAATTCAGTAAAAAAGTGATTACCTAACATCAGCTTAGGACAAAATCAGGAACAGGTATCCAATAAATGAATCATCAGAATGAACTCTGTACTCAAGGGATGCGTGAACTTTCCCCAGTGAGGAGTAAAAACTACTTCAACTTGTGGTGAAACATGGGAAAACAAATGATCAACAGATCCCTCCCTCACCCTCACCAAAAAAAAAAAAAAAAAAAGAAAAAAAAAAGTATCTGAGAAAATTATATAGAAAATAAATTAGTTTTTGGTGTTTTTTTTGATCTTTTGTTAATGAAAAGTGCAATCAGCAGAAGAATTTTCATCTGCTCCTATGGAAGAGGTTGTGTGGTGATATTTATGTTATACTAAGAACTGTTTAGCGCCACACAGCATTTTTCAAGAATGTTAGAGCTCCCCAAGTCTGAGGACATGGTGATACCCACCAGACAACATCCATAGGGAGCAGCTAGAGTGTTTTCCTTACAGGTAAGAATTTCTGTTTCTGCTTAGGTCAAAGCAAAGCAAAATCTTTTGGATCTTGATGTAAAGGTCCAGCAAGAGAGGTTGCTAATCTCTCTGGTTTCTCCTTCCTTTGCTCTATCCTTGGTACAGTACCTTGAGATGAGCAGGAGTGCAAGAGATCTTTAATGAATCTCACTCAAGCAAAACACAGCCAGTTATACAGACAATAACAATGACTGCTGGAATAACATCTACTAGCAGAATTACATTGCTCCGATGATGTTATCACAGTATCAGAGTATGACCAGGGTTGGAAGAGACCTCAAAGATCATCAAGTCCAACCCGTCACCACAGACCTCAAGACCAGACCATGGCACCAAGTGCCACGTCCGAACCTGCCTTGAACACCTCCAGGGACGGTGACTGCACCACCTCCCTGGGTAGCCCATTCCAGTAGCCAATGACTCTCTCAGTGAAGAACTTTCTCCTCAGAAACAGAAACAGCAGGCTGCAATACTGATGGCTGAGAAAATGTCACATGCAACAGGTATCACTGAATGAAGCTGATGAAATGCACATGAATAAAAGTTGCATGTGTGTCAGTTGGGGAGTGGACTAGGAAAATGAAGGAGAGCAAAAAAATAGGCCAACGAAAACAATTATTCACATGTGGAGCTCTCAGACACGTTGAGAGTGGCTGTGCAGAGAAAGAAATGCATACCAAAGGAGACATCAAAACTGCAGAGGGGCTGAATAAAGCAAAACAGTAATTAAGCTTACAATTTTTTTTATTATAAAGAGGTCCTGAACAGAAGGATCAGAAGCAAAACAAACAAGTGAACAAACAAATCAAAGCCAAACACCTAAAACAAAGATGGAAATTAAGAAAGCATCTTTCTTACGAAAGGCTAAGAGACTGTGGTATGTTAAGCCTGCAGAAGAGAAGAATAAGACAGGACCTTAGCAACGCTTGTCTATATCTGCAGGGCAGGTGTTAAGAGAATGAGGCTGTACTTTCATCAGTGGTGCTCAGTGACAAGACAAGGGGCAACAAGTACAAATTGCAACACAAGAAATTCCATCTAACATGAGGAGAAGCTTCTCTGAAGGTGATAGAACACTGAAACAGGCTGCTCAGACAGGTTATGGAGATTCTCAAAACCCACCTGGATGCAATTCTCAGTAGCCTGCTCTAGGAGAACCTGCTTTTGCAGAGAGGTTGGACTAGACGCTCTCCAGAGGTGGCTTCCAACCCCTACCATTCTGTGAAACCAAACTCCCAAGCTAAGTAATTTGCCATGAGACAAAGCTCAGTCAGACTTTTCAGCTTTGGGTTCCAGGCTTCCACCAGCTTCAGCCTAATAACTTCCTTGATAAAGCTGGTTTATGTGAGGAATTCGAGTGGCTTGTCTGTGGAGCTGCCCTGCAAAGGCAAAAATACTGAAGAAATGGTTTCAGTAAATGAGTAAGGAATTACTTGTTCTCAAGGAGCTAAATTCTATTTTAATTTAAGTAAATTTTTTTTTTTTTTATGAGAGCAGGTGGTGAAAAAGCCCAGCTCAAGGCTGAGCCCTCACTCTTGTGGACTCTATACAGACAGAACCCTACATCCCTACAGCCATGAAAAGTTTGCAGCAAAAGTGAATAAGACAAGTATTAACAACTCCATTTTACATCTGAGAAGTGAAGCACACAGAAATTAAGTAACTCATCCAAACTGACACGGAAATCCTGGGGAAAGCTCAAAATTACAACCTTATCTTTGAAGGCACAATGTAACACTGCCACTGCCTGGTTACCTTTCTATGGGCAATTTCCTCCTTACTTCAGTTCCACTGACTGCAAAACTAGACAAACCTTAAAATTTCCAATGGGTTACTTATGAAAGAGCTGCAGAGATCTACAGAAGTACATTAGGACTCTCATTGATTTAAGAGATGAAGATCATGAAACTATAGATAAAGCCAATATGACTAAGTAGGGCATGTAGGAAAGGATGATCCTAGTTTTCACTGCATCCTTCAACATACGCATGCACCTGGATGTCACTAATCACCAGTAAGGAATGGAATTTTGGGGTATAATAGATGGTCCACAAACAGCATAACCTCCCCCTCCCCTCAAAAGAGAGGAACTGGAACTCACTGTGTCTTGAGGCCTTAGCAGAGAACCCAAAAAGAGCTGCTATATATCCCAGAACATGGATACAAGACACATTTACACATAAAAGAGCCCTTCCAGTGCATTGCTTTGATAGAACAAATGCAACCATTGTGTCAAACCACAGAATTTCTTTGCTTCAAGACACTGAGGACTCAAAGATAAAATTGAGAATACCAGCTAGATAAATTCATGCAGGAAGCATTCATCATGAAAATTACATCACTAGTGGCATAGGAAGTCCCTGAACTGAATCACACTGATGTCTAGGAGAGGGTCACTACACACCATCATAGACTCTTGCTTGGCACCTGGTACAGTAATTTTACAATAAATTTTAAGGGTTAGGGCAATTTCATAGAATCATATCAGCTAAAAAAGTCCTCTAAGATAACGAAGTCCAACTGTATTTAAATAATTAGGGAAGAGAACATAGCAGCAATGACAAGTAAACCTCTTTGTGAGAGAGTGTTCATTTGAATTGGATGCTTAAATCCTCCATTAAGCACCTGGAAGATTTAACAACTCCTGTCCAAATGAACAAGATGTAATAAGCTTGTACACAGGCTCAATATGAGAAGTGGATTGTTTTTAGTAAAACAGTGGAGAATAACCTCTTATTGAAAAGAATTACATTGAATTTTAATCAGGGAAGAAATAAAGATGCAAGAATAATCTGCAGAGGCTTAAAGGACTAGACGACTTTCTCAGCCATCAACAATGGGTGCAGAGGAGTGTTGCAACCTAATCTGCTGTTTCCTGTTATCTTTGCTTTTTCAATCACACCATATATCCTGCCTTTTAAAGGAGAAAAATTAAGAAAAACAGACCACCCCAAACCAATTAAAAAAACCCAATCAAAACCTACCTGTCAGTATTGTCCTCTGCAAAGTGCAAAGCAAGTACTGATACAAAACATGAAAAAGTGATTAAAGTCTTATACTTTGATATAGCTGGCCCTATTTTATTTTTGCCCTAAGATGACTTGAGTGATTGCAGTTACATGTTCAAACTGAAAGCAGATGAATCCAGCTGATGTTTTCCTGATCATATTTTATATATCAGAGCTTAGTAACTACCATCAGCCCTTTGTGATACTCATCTGTGTCACGACTTGGGTTTTATTTGACCTCCAGTAACATCCCTTTCAGTGCCATCTCTGACACAAACTATTTTTGGAGAGGTTAACTGGAAAACCATCTCTCAAATGTGTTTTTAGTTATTACAAGACACAGATTTTAAGCAAGCATATTGTGGCAATTATGGGGAAATCTGTATTCTCCACTGACATCTGAAATTCCATTATCTGTGCTTCATGACGGCGGTGGAGTCCAGCATTATGATCCTGAGCCAAACTTTCAGGGCTTGTTTTCTTTTTTGCTTTTGAGTAGCAAGTGTAGACAATGTTGTTTGGGTCCTCAGAGTAAAGTATACATTTCTGAACAGCAGTTCTGTGTTGGGGGCCCACATACTTAATTGGTCTGCTTAGATACCGAACGCAATACTGGATCCCTGAAATGGGAAGACAAAAGCCAAAGCAGAAACAAGACTCACATCACTGCAATGGTCTTGGTTTATTGTTCTGTGGCAACTAGGGCATTTGAGCTGTTTTGTATACTTTGCTTCCCCAGCTGAAACACCTTGAAGCCATTTAACCTATCTCAGTTCAGAGGCAATCACAGGAGCTGGATAGGACAGTGTGGAGAAAGGGCTATTTGCCCAAACCCAGCTCATAATACAAACAGCAACAAGACTGAAATTGTTCCTCTTGGACTGACCTGTCAAGCATGAAAACCACTTTTTTTCCTGAAAAGCCAAACCATTTACAGGCTGTTTGGATGGCATCTGTAGTGGAAAAAAGCATTTTGGAGAGAACATTTGAATTGGTACATCCTCCTAAAACATGATGTGTTCCAAACAAGATGTTCCCAACTCCACTAGCCAAGTTGTATGGGCAGTTCAATAGGACTTGTGAAATTCAGGTCATCTGTATGCAGAGCAGTACAGCAACATTTGCAGTTTCCCAGACTGTAAATTGACTGCTTGTGAGTGAAAACTCCACTCTTTCCCTTGGATTTCACCTTGAGGTTGCGAAGTCAAGTTAAAAACAATTTCTACTTTTTCTTCCCCCTAGCAATAAGCCCTAGAAAGGTCTTGTACTCCTTCAGACAGGAATGTAAAGATGTGCAAGGTCTTCCCTATATAGGTAACTCATGTGATTTATAGTGCTGCTGAAGCAGAATTAAGGGAGAACAGCAACAGATATCACATGGTCTTGGGGGATTTTTTCCCCCCCTTTTTGTCCCTCCCTTTGACAGGCTACTTCTCTGCTTTTTCTATTTTAGGGGCCCAGAGCACAGGCTCATAATTCTGAAACAAAGCTCTCTTCATCATGTATGAGGACCATAATCATGTCACAGTACAGCAGAAGTTTTGAACAGGGATTAGAGACATCTCTGGAGTCACAGTAACTGGTCTTAGTTTCTCTTACACGCTTGAGAGGCTAGATCCCAACTCTTGCATAACTTTGGAGGCAAGTAAAAGGGATTTCTCTGTCTACAGAGGACCAATGGGTTGCACACACACCATTTGTAGGTAGGATTTTAAAGAGGTCTGAAGTTTTGCCAACCTCTCCCAACTCCAAGGAGTAGAACAGACATGGCACTTATTCTAGTCACACTATGAAAAGTGAGAAGGCATTTATAAGGGAAGATCAGCCAGCAGTGTGTTAATGTCAAAGTATAGATCTTATGCTGGGAGCTTATCTGAAAGGAGACAAGAGAAGGAGTAAAACTAAATTCATGAGCTCTCACAGATCACTTTCCAACAACTTTACTATTCAGATAAATATAAAAACATCCAGTGAAAGAAAATATTTTGTGAAGTGGATTTTGTTCTGCACATTAAACTGTATTTAGAAGCCATGAGTTCCTCCTTCCTTGCTGGAATGTGGAACCAAGAGGTGTTGAGACTTGCCAGAAAGTATTGTAACTATCACTGTCCTATCCCTCACAGACACAAAGAATCAAGGAGGCCAGATCTAATATTATATATAAGCACACTGTACTGCCATTTATTTAACAGCCCTGCTAACTCTCCCAGCCTTGCTGAGTGAAGTTCAGCAAAACCCTCTGCCATCCTCCAACTTCACATCTCCCACCTGTTAGGCTTCACCACCAGCTATTGCCTTGTCTGTTGTCATATTATACTTTTTCCTTTATCATCCAAGGGCAGAGGATGTGCTTCCAGGAGATTTGGAGAGCCCTGGGAATTACTAAACCTCAATGCCATTGTCCTCCCACCTCTATAAGATCTGCATCCTTCAGTCTATTCATAGCTAAGCAGATGTCAAACCGTGAGCAAGTCGCAGAACAAATTACAAAGGGTGCAGAAGGAAAACAAAATTGAGAATTTTCCACATTAGGACACTACTTTTGAGTGGAGTGCAGCATCTGCTTACAATTTTTCATTTGGGTTTTAAAGTTTTGTTTTGTGCCACCTAAGAGAAACACACAGAAACACTACTCTATTTCTTATAAACATCATTTGTGAGCTCCCTCAATGCATTGAGGGGAGACACTAAATATGGTATGTTTAGAGGCATCAAATAGCCCAGAAATCATCTTTCAGAGGAACAACTAATATTTATGTGAAAAGGTATAAGCAGCATTGAAATTTAATGTCACCAGCCATGAGCTACATATTGATTCCTGCCTTTTCCCACCTCTTAACCCTCTGCATTCTGCAGTGTGTCTGGACAATGTCGTGCCTGAGGAGAGCTGCTGCTATAGTCATACACAGTAACTACACAAAGAAATGCCCAATAAAATTGACTTAAGTCTATCTTTGACCTACTCTGTGTCCATACAGCTGTAATCTCCATATTCACAGGCAAAGTTGGGAAACTTCAGTCATGCTGTAGGGGAAAATTGTCAGGGAGTTATTTCTTCTACAGTCATGCAAATATGTAATTTTGTTAAAAAACCAGGTTTCTTCCAAAGAGCAATGGTCTTTCTTTCCTCCTCATATCTTCTTGACTTTCAAGTCCTCTGCGTTGCCCTCGGCAAAACCCAGATATCACCTGACTTGACTAGCAGAGGAAGCAGAAGTCTCATAAAGTTAGATAAACTTCTAAATTCCTAGGATAATTTTTTCTGGAGCATGTAAGTTGCAAAACACCACATACAGAGCTCTGCAAAAGCACTTTGCTGGCATTCGTTGATGATGACTCACTGAAGTCACCCTGGCTCTGGTTCGATGTAGCGTGACCACCCACCCCAGATGTCAATCACAGCCCTGCACTCACCCATCCTGCACCACACTACAGGCAAGATAATGTCCACACTGAAGTTCTAAAAGTAAGTCAAACAGGAACCCCTCATTTGGTGCTGACAGTCTTAAGTGACTTTAAAAAATAATGCCAAGTCTCATATCGCAGACAAGGATAAAGGATCTCAGTCCACATTCCTACACACAGCATTAGAAGATGGTCAAAGAAATTTAAACTCCTGAAAAAAGAGTAAGTTCAGCACTCTGCAGATAGGAGGGGAAAAAAAAAAAAAAAAGTCTAGTCATGTAAGTATAGTTTATAGTTTGACTTCTGAAGGCTACTTTCCCTCTTTCAGCTCAGGACACATTAAGTGCCTTAAAACAAGAAGCTAAAGTATACTTTAAAATACTATGCTATCATTATAATATCATCATAATATCACAGTTCACTCAGAGCCTTAAAACCTTCAATTTACATCTTTAAAAGAAATAAAAAAGTTTAAATACTGTGTTTGTTTCAGCTTCACATGGTTTGCTTTAGAGATGAAGGAAATAAACTTTGTATTTAACTCGTATTAAATTGTATTATCTCAACATCTACGTTTCCAGATGGCTCCAATGTTTTATAGAGAAGTTTCTGCAAACCATCTACAAACTTTTTACATGTCTGGATTCTCAATAGGGAAAGTCAGGCACTTACAGAAACATTAAACTTAGACATTTAACATGGTGGAATTGAAGTATCTGCAACAGGCACTAACAGGGATACTTTCCCCCTTATCCTTCTGTTTAGCAGTTTGAGTTATTATTTTTCACTATTCAAAGTGGGGGAAAAAAATAGCAGTGCTGAAGATAAAAAAATCAGTGGCATCTTCTAAGTATCAAACACATGCCTTAGAGCAATTACAAACTGCAAGTTTTAACAACAAAATGAAACAAGCACATTTGTCCCACTTCCTTACCCCAAGACTAATTTTCCCCTTCTTTCATGCTGTTTTTTTGCTCCTCTGCAGTTTCCTACCCATTCTCCTCCAGAGTACAGCCAGGAAAGCTGAGAGTTAATCCTCCAGTTTCAGCTAGTGTGAGTCTTTACTATTAACTTGCATTTGCAGAGCAATCTCTCCTTAAAAAGAAAGACAGGAAAAAAAAAATCCTCACTGCACTATAACACTAAGAAGTGTACTTTAAAAATCTCCCTCAGGTCTCTCTAAACATCTGCTTAAAGGTTTGCTGTATCTTAAAAGGGCTCTAATTACCAGAAACTCCTCTCTTACTTAAGCCCAGGGCTCATATTTCGATTATAACTCAAACTCCAGTTAATTTAGGGCTAAACCATAAATGCCTGCACCAAACAGAAGAAAACATGGGCCTACCTTAAAACTTTCCAGCTTTTCAGAGGATCCAAGTCAGAGATTATAGACACCATTGTAGAAATAATAACAATAATATATACACACCAAAAAAAACCCCACCAATCAAAGAAGAAAAAAAACCAACCAACCAAACAAACCACGGCAGGGAAGCCTAACCACAAAAGCAGCAAGTACTCAGTGTGGGAATGACAACAAACCCAGCACAGCTCTTCCTCCTTCTCAAGCTGATAAGCACTTGTCCCAGCTTTTCTCCACCCCCAAAATCAATCTTGTGCTATATTGCTTCACAGTCCCAGTTTCATTTCTTCACCACTACCTTTTAAAGCCCTTGTAATCTGCTCCAACTGATCAAATTTGACCTTTTTGTAGCCCATTTTATTCCAAGCGCAGCCCTCAGTTAAATCTCTCTTTATTAACACCGTCCTTCTTGGCTTTCTTTTGGAACAAACACAGCTCAAGCTTGAAGCCTCCAGTCTTTGCCAGCAATCATTTACAGATTACTGCAAGCTGCAGTCTTCTCCTTTTGGGTATTTTCTGCCTCTAAGGTTTCCTTTTATATTATTTTCTGAAGGTTGTTGGGGATCTCCCTTTCCCTACACTGTGCAGGTTGGATGCTGTTAATGGAGTGACTTCCTAGAACAACTCCTCTCCCACCCTCCCTCCTCCCTTTACCCCTCACCTCCATCTTGACAGACAGATACATACATTAAAAACAATTCACAATCTTTTTGAGTACAGAAAAACATCTTTCTCCTCCCTTTATGTCATGTGGTAGATTTTTAAAAATAAGCTGAAGCTGTGACTGAGAGCAGCCTGATTTAAAGCAAGTCTGCTATTATAGTGCTATAAAAAGCTTAATAATGAAAAGACAGATGTAACCATCTGGAGATTTGAAAGGGGAAAAGGTGTCTATATAATTCCATTAAATCTACGTCTTCTTTTTGTTGACGCTTAAAAAATAAATAGTAAAGCATCCTTTAGATCACTATGGTGATGTGGAAAGTTGTGTAACTGTTGCTGGTGTGTGTTTATTTAGGAAAACCTAGATGATTGCCTTCTTTCCTGTTACTGTAGCACTTGCTGACATTGATTTCTCTGCATTTAAATATTCCTCTTTTACATTTCCTTCCCCCCCCTTTAAACATTTTCCATTCATCCTATGAAGGACTATACTTCTTCCTTGAGCTCCACCATTTCATTGGGATTGCTGGAAATTCCCCCAAATTATTATTATTTTTTTTTTAAATAGTAAAATTGTACATTATGAAGTATTCAGTCAGAACCAAACTACCTCAAAGGACAGATATATCTACATTGCTATTTATAACACAGGCATATGCTCCTAGTTTCTCTCTGCCACTAGTTCTCAAAAAAAACAACCAACCAACCAACCAACCAAAGAAAACCCAAAGACAGTTAAGATCAGCCCTTGTATGTTAAAGAGCAGCAGTAACATGATGGTCACATAGTGATCTGGTAGTGTATGACATCACAGAGCCATGGAAACAAAACAAAGGGTATAATAGGCATAATGAACTTTTGAGGCTGCTTTAAGTCTTCCACCACCTCCTCCTTTGGCAAGATAAAGCTAGAGCTATGTCAAAACAGTTTCCAGGCCTCCCTTAGAAACTTTAGGCTGCTTTTGGGTGGTTTGAATCTCCCTTTGCTGGTGTTCCTACAATACAGAGGCAGTACATTCTTGCCTTTGCCAGAAGGTGACACTGAAGCTTTCCACTGCCCCCAAAAGGTTTTGTGACTATTTTGTCTGCCAGTCAGCAGTCAAGAGACAGTAGAAAGAAACAACCATTTTTAAACGACCTTGATGAAAAAAATATCTTCTTTATTCAAAGGCCATCACATCATTGACCCGTGATTTAGGAGATGTTCTCCGAGTTTTCTCACAATTCTTTTTCCCTGCCTCACCCAATGAGGCTCCTAGCTTAGCTCTTGGGACAGTATCACTTGATCAGTTGTTAAACTGCAAGCCAGCCATTAAGTTCAGAGCTCTAGATTTTATATCATCCCCTGGGCAACAGCTCCAATAGCTTTGCTTTATCTGCAAGGGGTGTGTCAAGGATAAACACATCAGAGCCTGATTATCTGATGATTGTGGGTTCAGGGCACTAGAGTAGAAGACAGCTGGGGGATTACAGGTGCTCCATCTCTGTCTTGGTAGCCTATGTGCCATAGAATGTTTCTCACCTGATATACTTGTAATTCAGAGTATTTCATTGTAGATAAGAATTGCATGTGTTTCTTGAAAATCAGAGACCCTGTATTTATTTACTTACAGTTAGTTTCTTGCCATGGAAATTGGAACTAATTAATCCCTCATTTAAATTGGAGAGCATATAAGTGGTTACAGTACACTGCCTTTTATCTTTACTCTCTACTGTTATATTTACTGGGTTTAGAGCTACATTGATATTGACAACCAGGTTTAAACTAAGAAAGACCTCGACCTTAACCTACAAATAAAATTAAAAATACTCTACCCTATCATGTCCCCTTGACAAGCTTTGTTGTCCACTGTTACACACCAAGATGAGAAAGAGGCAATGATGCTCTCCCTTCACACCTCGCTTAGGGATCTAACTGTTTTCAGTATGGCTGTATGGCTCATGAGTAGGTGAGAGCAAAAGGCTGAAGACTTTTAGATTAAGATTTGATGTTTCTATTACCCTAGACTTGGAGGACCAGACAGAAGGAAATGTCAAGTTTCCCCTGGTGTGTATGGTGAAATCATGGTCAAGAGAAACAGCTCAGCCTTTCTCCCTTAATTCAGGTCAATGCCAAACCTGTCCAGAGCTCTGCTGCACCAAGACGCTGAGCATCTCTTACTCTGTTCACCCAGAATTCCCACAAACTCTCTCCAATTCAAGAATTTTATCTCTAATAAGTGTATTTTATACTTTCTGTAGGGCACATTTTTTACTGCTCTTTATTTCCTCCAACATATTTGTGTGAAAAGTGTATGGTAGGAGCAAACATTTGTATTCTTTTCCCACTTGCAATTATTTATGGTTATTTTAATTATTTTCATCTTAAACTTTTCACCTCTGGAAGGAGAGCCAGGTCTTTATTTTGCTGGACCTGGCTGGCATTTTGCCAGCTTTCCCTAGGACATTGAGGAAAGTAACTATAAGCTTTCTAAAAATAAACTTGGAAGATTAACTTTAGTGCAGAGAAAGTTGTGATAGGTAATGGATTTTCCAAAACAGTCTCACTTATTTCATACAGTATGTAGCTATAGTAGGAGAAAACAGATAAAGCAGAAGAAGAAACCCACTGTAAAATTATTTTAACTCTTGTGCTTGGAGAGGAGCACTCCAGCCCATCCTTTAGTTAAATGTTTTTTCTCTTGTGGTTAACCACTTTGTCTTCAAAGCTTCTATTTCGGTGCTTAAAGTGAAGAAATTTGTTATGATCTTTGGCTTGTTTTTGAAGAAACAGCCAGAACACCTGTGAAATATTACTTAAGCAAATTTATTACAGTTAGCCAGAAGGCAGCAACCCTCAAAATTTCCTCTACCTGCTGAAATCCTGCCTATTGTATAACTGGTGTCTCTCACGTTATGACATGTCTCACTAGCAAGAGCTGAGCAGTTCTCAGCTAATACAATAAAGAAGTACAAGCTTTCCAAGACTTTGAATCATGCTAAAGTAAATATATGTATATACCTTTGAAAACAGTATCTGTATACACACAATAGGATCTCTAAGCAGTGCCATCATCCTTAGTTTAGACAGCTGTGGAATCAAAAAAGTTCCAGATCAGCCAGTTACAAACATTTGAAGGTCAAGTTTGGGACAAAGTATTTTAAAAAAGCATAAGCAATAATGGTTACTGAGCTTTAGACATGATTTATGTAATGAGATTTTTTTTTTCTCAGCTGTTTCTTTATCAGATATCTATTGGACTGAACACTTAACCAACATGTACAAGAAAATAAACATATAGTATAGTATAGTAAGCATTTTGGGGGGATTATTTAATCTTCTTTTGAGGGTGTTATCGCCTTCAAAATATTTTAGGTGCCAAGGAAAGTCTGTCGGAGCACAGTCTTTTTAGTCAGGATGCCAAATAGCCTGGTTATCAGACAATAATAGAGAAATAAATAACCTACTGACATCTTCCCAACACGTATTTTCCATCACTCTTTCATACAAAACAATGTCAAGTTATTTGCAAGAAATTCTGATCTTTCACCAGGCAAACCTCACTCTTCATGGGGAGCCTGCTTTTAAACAAAAGTTTATCTATTAAAGAATGGCCTCCAACTTCAAGGCCACTGTTGTGATAAAGGCTCTTCTTCAGACTGTCTCAAGCTGTCCCTCTCCACTAGCGATTCCACCCCCCTGCCTCACCTCCCAGTGTCTAATGCCTTGCCTTTTAAGCAATGGAGTGACTAATTGAAAATGCATTCCAGAGCTTTACAAGCAGCTTTTCCTTTCCTGCCGAAAGTCAAATGTTTTAAAGTTGGCAAAAATCTGGTTTAAATTGGAACTTGGGGGTTGTTTGCGACCTGAGTGTGTGGAAAAAAATCTGTCTGAATTCAATAATTCTAATCTCCCCCCCAAACAACAATAACCCAAAACAACAGCCAAATAACAACAACAACAACAACAATAACTCACTTCTGGAACTGTTATGAGTAGATCTAAGTGTTATGGATCTTTCCTTATGAAACATATGATCTGTGAAACCAGAAATTTTAAGTTCTAAGTTGAAGAAATGCACAAAGTTGTGCACCAGTGCTTGGACACAACCAGAGGAAAAAGCAGTTGCAAACAGGCATAAATCCAAATGACAATTGCCCTTTGGGAAAGAGTACTATAATCCAAAAGCCCTGGAGGCAGTCAGTAATCGCTGATTCACAGCCAGTCAATGACCAGCCAGTCTGGGATTCAGCATATTTTACCACACACAGTAACTTAGTAGTTGGCTTCATGCAGCAGCTGCAGAGATTTAAAGGTTTTGTCTTTTCTACACAGCAGGCCTGGTTGTACAAAAATGCACTTTAACAGTCAATCATTAATATTAAATTACATAAATGTGTCTCATACTTACTGACTTCTCACTTTTACAAAGGCAAAATTTCAAGAGATGTTTTTGTGGTTTGTTTTTTTTTTTTTTATATATACACTGATTGTGATTTTAATGGATCTTCAAGTACTTTCATGTTTTGCTTGTGACAACTGCTACAATAAAAAGCCTTATAAACAAAGATGTGTTTTGTGCCTATTCATCTAGCAGAAAATTACTATTACAGCATACTTTATTATGGGAGAAATGCTTTCCAGACTCTCTGAAGAGAAAGCTTTCCCCAAACTCCCATCATTGTAACTGTTTTTCAGGTGTTTGTAGTTTACTTGAAACAGCATAAAAGACAAACATTTAGGCCCTTTGCTAAATTTCTCTTTATTGGCTAGCAGAAGGACTTCTTCAGCCTGCAGCATTGGGAAGTGCTAGAATATTTCTTCAGTCTAAGGCAAGTCTCGCCCTTCCTCACCAAAAGGAAAGAATGAAAGAAAATAAAAGGTCCTTGTATTTGGCAGACATTTTCAAAAAGAGCTACTTGCACACCCCAATCTGCCTCTTTCATTCCATTCGGGAGAGTCACGGGTCAAATTTGGTAGAGAGAAAAATAACAGCTGTTAACTGTTCTAGCACTGCAGCAGACTGAAAAGCCAAAGCTGACACTGTCTCTCTTTTAATTTCCATTCTTTTGGTGTCGGGTCATACAGTGAACACCAAAAGGTCTTTATGGATCCTTATGAAAAGGTTATTGTTCAAGCTGCCTCCATAACATAGTCCAGAAAACAAAAACTTCGGTAACGAGCTTAATAAGTGCTTTGTTGCGCAGGCTGTGTTTTCACATGGGCCGCAGCTGCATTTATACAGTCTGAATGCCACCTCAGGCAGTGTTCAATTATAAATCTAAGAGTAATTATATTATGCTGAATGCATACTGTAAAATGTTTAGGAAATGATTTCCGAAGAGACAAAGGAAAATTAGTGGCTCCGTATCCATGTATGTCTTTAATAAATTCTTTAAATATTTACCACTGGCTTTCTATCCATCACAGAACAGAGAATATCTAGAGGATGTAATTTCCAGAGAGCAAGATGATTATTGGTAAGGGACTAGACGGAGATACTTAGTTCATTCCTCTCAATGTCTTTCTTCTTGACATTGAGAAAACTATTTTTTTATCTGTGCCCTACTTTCCCATCTGGGAGGAACAGATACCACCCTAGCAATCTACAGAGCAGAACACTAGGAACTTAATGGGAGACACAAATATTGGCAGTTTCATGAAATTCCCTCCTTTCCAAGATTGTTTTAAGTCTAAATCGACTCAAATACTGGTTCGTCATTCAGTGTAAAAGAACATGATCTGTTGAGACAGATGGCTTCTACTACTTAAAAAATGTAAGAGTTGCTGTAGCAAAGTAAAGAACTCCTGTAGCTTTAAAAAAAGGGTCACTTATAAATGAAAACAATTTTAAAACTCCAAAGTCCTAGAGGGAAATGAGGGGAAAATAGCTGAAGGGAATAATTATGAAATTAAGAAGATGGTAATAAATCTCCATTAATGAGATTCATCTTTACACCCAGGCGCATGATTTTAGAAGTACCAACCACAAACACCTACTTTGTATTTGGAGTTTATGTGTTTTATACAGAGAGAGAGAGACAAGGTCTCTTATGACAGTGTGCTTTGCCATAGATCTAAAGATGATGACGTGCAAGTAGGGAATGCTTTAGATGCCAGAGCAGTCATGTACATATTTTATATAAAGGCGTGGAGAGGCATTCTTTTAGTCTGTGTATAAGCTGCACCAGCATAGGCTGAGTTTACATCTGACACTGGTCAGGACTGAGTCCTGGGTCCAGAGGAGGGCCACAAAGATGCTCAGAGGGCTGCAGCAGCTCTCCTATGAGGACAGGCTGAGAGAGTTTGGGCTCTGCAGCCTGGAGAAGAGAAGGCTTCCAGGAGACCTTAGAGTAGCCTTCCAGTATCTGAAGGGGGCCTACAGGAAAGCTGGGGAGCAACTATTGACAAGGTCTTGCAATGACAGGACAAGGAGCAATGGGTTTGAACTGTGAGAGGGGAGATTTAGACTGGATGTTAGGAGGAAGTTGTTTGCAGTGAGGGTGGTGAGGCACTGGAACATGTTGCCCAGGGAGGTTGTGGCTGCTCCCTCCCTGGGGGTGTTGAAGGCCTTGGGGGTGTTGAAGGCCTTGGAGGTGTTGGAGGAGGCCTTGAGTGAGTACTAGTGGGAGGTGTCCCTGCCTATGGCAGGGGGTTGGAACTAGATGATCCCTGAGGTCCCTTCCAACCTTACCATTCTATGATTTGCTGGACTCACTAGAAGTAACAGCAATATTTCATCTTGCTTTCATATTACAAAGGCAGGGGGAGCTCACAAAATGGGAAGATTGTTTTTGCCATAGCATTTGGCAGAAGATTTTTATAGGCACAAAAACCAATTAAGTGTCCAGGTTCTGGACATGTAACTCCCCTGGAGCCTTTGTTTATAAGTGCTTATCCGCTTGCACAGGCACAAAGATCTAAAAATCCATGTACAGGTGTGTGTCTAAACAAAGCACCATGGAGCACACTGAGATAATCTGTTGCTCTTATGAGGAAAACCTCCACATGTTATCCTTATGAAAAAAGTACTGGAAAGAGTTTTGTAACAGCATTACTTCATCAACAGAAGACTGGAATTAAATTCAATTCTAAACCATGGCCACAAAGATGCTCAGAGGGCTGGAGCAGCTCTCCTATGAGGACAGGCTGAGAGAGTTGGGGCTCTGCAGCCTGGAGAAGAGAAGGCTTCCAGCAGACCTTAGAGTAGCTTTCCAGTATTTGAAGGGGGCCTACAGGAAGGCTGGGGAGGGACTATTGACAAGATCTTGCAATGACAGGACAAGGGGCAACGGGTTTAAACTGGCAGAGGGGAGATTTAGACTAGATGTTAGGAGGAAGTTCTTTCCAGTGGGGGTGGTGAGGCACTAGAACAGGTTGCCCTGGGAGGTTGTGGCTGCTCCCTCCCTGGAGGTGTTCATGGCCAGGTTGGAGGAGCCTTGAGTGAGCTGTACTAGTGGGAGGTGTCCCTGCCTATGGCAGGGGGTTGGAACTAGATGATCCTTGAGGTCCCTTCCAACCTTGCCATTCTATGATTCTATGATCTTTGGAAGTATTAATAGCTGCTATAGCCTAGGTGACATTTATATACACAGGTCATATGCACACATGCAGTTTGTTTACAAGAGATCCTTTCCTTCTGTTAAAAAATAGTCAAAATCTCATGTCACACTTTTCTTCTTGCTGACCGCATTTACAAAAGCCCAAGATTTTCCTCCCAGACAAGGTCTAGGCTGTGATTCCAATAAAGACAAGCACAAGTCCCCATGCTGAAAATAAAACATTTTTTATTACTTTCTAAACCTCGGGCATAAACATTCATTGCTTCATCCTACAAAACCCAACCAAAAATACTGTAAAAAGAACAGGATTAATAGAACCAGCTTCCTAGAACATTACACTGCCCTCTAGACACTGGATGTCTTGAAAATTGCATATTGCATCACTTGACCCATAGAGGAGCAAGGCAAATATCCTTTTCATAGATTCAGCAAATGGTTTAGGTTGGAAGGGACCTTAAAGATCATCCAGTTCCAACCCTCCTGCCACGGGCAGAGACATCTTCCACTAGACCAGATCACTCAAGGCCTCATCCAGCCCAGCCTTGAACACCCCCAAGACGGTAGCATCCACAGCCTCCATGGGCAACCTGTTCCAGTGCCTTACCACCCTCACTGTGAAGAATTTCTTTTTAATCTCCAGTCTAAATCTGACCCCCTCCAGCTTCAGTCCATTCCCTCTTGTCCTATCACTACAAGTCATTATAAAGTGTCCCTTCCCAGCTTTCTTGTAGGCCCCCTTCAAGTAATGGAAGGCTGCTGTAAAGGTCTCCTCAGAGTCTTATATTGTGCAGGTTGAACAGCCCCAACTCTCTCAGCCTGTCCTAACAGGGAAGGTGCTTCAGTCCTCTGATCATCTTTGTGACCCTCCTTTGGACCCACTCCAGCAGTTTGAAGTCCTTCTTATGCTGGGGGCAACAGAATTGAATGTAATACTCACATAAGCAGAGTACAGAGGTAGACTCACCTGTCTCATCCTGCTAGTCACACTGCTTTTGATACAGCCTTCTGGGTTGCAAGTGCATATCGCTGACTCATGTTGAGTTTTCCATCAACTGACACCCCCAAGTCCTGCTCAAGACCACTCTTGAGCCACTCCTCATCCAGCCTATATTTGTGGTTGTGACTTCAACCCTTCTTCATTTTCTGTATGCCTTAGCAAAGCCTTCAGTGAGATCTGCTCCATGATCTTGCCAGGCATGGTCTACAGTTTCTGGGTTCTTCCTTTTTTCCCCTCTTATTGAAGATAGGGGTTATGCTTCCCCTTCTCCAGTCAGCAGGGACTTTTGCCATGACTTTTCAAATATGACCAGATTGCCATGACTTTTCAAATATGATAGACAGTGATTTGGCAACTTCATCTGCCAGTTCCCTCAAGGCCTGTGAGTGGATCTCGTTGGCCCCCACGGACTTGTGCATTTTCAGATTCTTTAGATGGTGTTGAATCTGCTCTTCATCTACAGTGGGTAGATCTTCCTTTTCCCACTCCTCATCTGTGTTTTCTGAAGCTTAAGTGGTACAAGTAGAGCCCTTGCTAGTGAACACCAAGACAAAGTAGCTGTTAAGCACCTCAGCCTTCTCTGTATCTGTTCTGACCAGGTCTCCATTCTCCTTTTAGAGATGCCCTTCTCTAGCTGCCTTTTTTACCCAGATGTACCTGAAGAAATTCTTCTTATTCTCCTTTATGTCACTGGCCAAGTTAATTTTTAATTTTTCTTCTTTGGATATTCAATATTTAATTCTTATTTGGATATATTCAATAGCTAATTCTTATTTTGGTATTCAGTCTTCAATTCTTAAAATCTTTTGGGTGTTGAACGGTTACAGGCAATGCAAATCCACGCATTTTTGGAAGCTGCAGAATCTAATATGGCTTGGATTGGATAGGTTGATAATAACTTCTGAAGAACCTTTGGTAAACTTACTTTATTTGACAGGTTCTTGCTCTATGGATCAGTAGATTGTCCCATCTTAGATTTCACTGCTCCCCCTGACAGAACTTTTAGGGGACTAACTACAAATTGTATTTGTTCCACGTCATCCAGGAAGGAGTTCAAACTCTGAGGAACTCAAGAGGGGAAAATGCTGCTGTTTTTCATACCAGTTTCTTCAAATACTTTATATTTGTCTCTTCATTTTGTAACTTGTCTGCAAAAGCAAAGTTCCAGCTGCTGCTAATTATTTCTTATTCAGTAATTTGAGAAAGCTTTTTCCTTTTGTAGAAATAGGTGCCCAGTCACTTACAAGGCTGCTTTTAGATAATCCCCAAACTTCATTTTCCATTTTTGTTTATAAACAGAAACGCATGGAATTATAAAATCATAGAAATGTTTTGGTTGAAAAAAAACCCCTGAGATCATTGAGGGGCCATGTCTACACATTTTTTTGAACACCTCCATGGATGGTGATTCCACCATTTCCCTGGACAGCATGTTCCTGTGCCTGACCACTCTTTCAGTAAAGAAACATTTCCTAATATCCCATCTAAACTTCCTCTGGCACAACTTGAGACCATTTCCTCTGTTTCTGTCACTTGATACTAGGGAGACCAACACCCACCTCATTACAAGCTCCTTTCAGTTATAGAGAGCAATAAGGTCTTCCCCCAGCCTCTTCTTCTCCAGACTAAACAACCCTAGATTAGTTGGAGTTCTCAGCTATTCCTCATAAGACTTGTGCTCCAGAGTCTTCACCAGCTTCATTGTCCTTTTCTGGACATGCTCTAAGACCTCAATGTCCTTCTTGAAGGGAGGGACCCAAAACAAAACACTGTATTCGAGGTGCAGTCTCCCTAGTGCTGAACATAAGGGTATGATCCCTTCCTTGATCCTGCTGGCCACGCTATTCCTGATACAGGCCAGGATGCTGTTGGCCTTCTTGGCCACCTGAGCACACTGCTGGCTCATGGTCAAGATAGCTGTCAACCAGCAATCCCAGGTTATATTCTGATGAACTAATCATGAAAAAGCCTGTATTTCCTTGGCATGATTTCCCCTTGATGACTATTCCTAGTGATTTTCTTGTCCTCAGTGTGCCTGGAAATGATGTCCAGGGTTAGTTTTTCCACCATATTCCCAAGGATCAAGGTGAGATGACTGGGCTGTAGTTCCCCAGCTGTTCCTCCTTGTCCTTTGTAAAGATAGGTGTGACATTTGCTTGCTTTCATTCTTTGGGCTCTTTTCCCAATCACCATCATCAAGCAAGCACTATTGAGAGAATCCCTGCAATGATACATGCCAACTGCCTCAGTGTATCATCAGGCCCATGCATGTATCTCTGTTCAGTTTGATAAGCATTCTGTGACCCGAACCACTTCCACCAACAGCAGATCTTCCTTGCTCCAGCCTTTTCCCTGATCTCTGGGATTCCTTAAGGCTAGTCAAGACTGATGCAAAGAAGGTATTCAGTACCTCAAACCTTTTCTGCATTCTGTGTAAAGAAGTCCCTTGCCTCACTGAGCAATGGGCCTATATTTTCCTTGGTCTTCCTTTTCTCATCTTTTTACTTTTAAGAGCTCTTGTTGTCTTTGAATTCCCTGACCAGCTTCAACTCCATCTGGGCTTCAACTTCCCTAACTTCCCCTGGATGAATGGACAAAGTTTCTGTATTACTCTCAGGTTACCAGTTCTTGCTTCCACCCTTTGTAGGCTTCCTTTTAATTTCTGAGTTTGGTCATGAGCTCCTTGTTCATCCATGTTGGTCTTTTGACATTTTTACCTGACTTCTAGTATGTTGGTATTGATGGAACTCTTTTGATCTTGGAAGATATGATCCTTGAATATGAACCAACTTTCTCAGGCCACCCTTCTTTCCAGGGAGTCATCCCATCTTTAAAATTGCCAAAGTCTACTCTCCTGAAGTCTAAGGTTTTGAGCTATCCTTTCATTCTCCTCCATGCCCTCAAGATCCTGAATTGTACTGAAAGATAGATTACTTTCTTTTCAAATTATTGATGCTGCATCTAAAATTCATCTTCTTTTCATCATGTCAATAGTGAGGTCAGGCTTTATGTTGACATTACTGATGACAAAACTGGTGCTTTCAAAACACAACTGGCCATCTGAGCCTTGTTTTGAGATATTAACTTGTCTGTGTTGAATCCAGTTAACCTATGCTCTGCTGGTAATAAATAACCATAACCTTCCCTAGACTGCCAAGGGAAACATCTGTTGCCACCTCTGTCTTTCTTGCAGTGATATTAACAACTTTAGCTCCTGATAGTTATGACCTACACCAAGACTTCATATACAGAAAGTGATATGAAACTGTTTCAAAATAAACTATTTTAAAATAGAGGAGCAATGTCACTTTTTATCCTCATTTGTAAGTGCTGAAAATTACCCAGCTCTCGCTGAAGCAAAGTCCTACTTCCCAGCTCCCATCTGGCCACCATCCCCAGTTGTCAGATGTAACAATTTTAGCAAAATCACCTGAACTGAAATGTCTGTCACAGTTCAAACTGTGTCTGAGCAAAGTAACTACCATGGAAAGTTGTCTTGACCATGGTGACAGAATGGCTTTTGGATATTTGGAATGAAAAACACTTCAACATTAATATACCACAGAATCTTTAGTTTATGCTTCAACTGCAGTTTCATCAGCCATTGAGTTTGGCAGAAAGGAGAGCTTTACCAAGATCAATGAAGTGTTGTGGATGATGATTTATTCTGGAGCTCTGCTTGAGGGAGGAGAAATGGAATGTGTTGTCCCCTTTGCAAGCCCTGCTCATGGATTTATTGAGATCTGCCATCCAAAGCTGAGAGACAAAAACCGGTGTGTATGGATACACTTTGAAAGACTGCCAAAGGCTTTAGAAATAAGAACATAAACTGAAGGTGAACAAAACTGCAGTTGAAGCTGTCTCCAGCAAACATAATTAAGAAAACAACCTAGTGAATGAAAAATACATTGGATTTTTAGAAATTATGGGATTTTCAGTAATACAAGAAAAGCTCTCCTAAGGGCAGGAATTCCCAAATAAAAGGGTGATATAAGAACCATTTTCAAGTAAATAGGCTGTTCCAGAGACAAAAACTGTTACTGCCTTTCCAGCAACAATGTCAATATGTGGCAATAAAGGTTCACAGTCCCCCGAGCTATAGCACTGCGCTTTGCTCCTGGCACAATCAGCTTTTCCCACTTGGTCTTAGTCCTTGCAGCCACTCCTCAACCCTGCTGCTATAACTTTGGCTTCTGTATTGCAATATTACCTATTTATTTTAATAACTAATCCCCTATTTCCCCTTTCCCCTCCCCCCCAGTTTCTTTTGCTGCATCTCTGTGTGTCCGTATGAATGAGATGGCACCAGCTCTTAACCTGAGATATTGCCTGTGGAATTATGACAATCTGATAAACTATGAATAAAGAACTTTCCATTTTCCCAATCAGTTTCACTCAGACTTTTCTTGCTTTGGAAAATTACATCTTTTAAAGCACCAGTACATGTATGACTAGCAGGGATGTACTCATTTTGCTATGCCGAATGTAGTTATGTCATGATCATTCACCCTTAGGCAACAACTAACTTACAGTGACAAATTCGTCCTTCTCTAACACAATGAAGACCAGAACAGACTTTGTTTGCATTGACCACAATATAATTTATGTTTGAAACTACTTTCCTGAAAAAAAAAAACCCCAAACAAATCATCATTGATATTTTGCTACCAACTGCGTGTATACAGTACCCATGTTTCAAGGTACTGAAGTCTCCCATCACAGCTCAATTCCATTCTACACATTACTGGTTGCTGCTCATGGAATAATGCTTCATATTCTAAGATCTGATTTGTGTCTCTTTTTTTGAAGTAGTTGAGAGGAGATGCATTTACAAAACTATTAGTTACATCACTGATTGATGTACGCTCTCAGTCTTGCTAATACAGATGCGGGTGGTAGTTTTAGTACTGAGCGCTGCCTCTTCTATGGTTCAAGACCTTTGGAAGTTGCACAGAGCTTCACAACACCAAGACACTGGGCATTTCCTATTCCTTCCTCCCTTCTTTCCATCCATCCAGTTCACATATCACACTTTATTTACAGCAAGTTTAAATACAGCAAGTCCTCTTTTTGAGCAAACTGGGTGTGACCTCAAGACTGTTCCATCTTTGACCACACATTTTGACTAGAGACTTTCTGAGATCCTTTCCAACCCCATTCATCCTATGATTTTAAAACCCTTTCCTGTCACCTGTTTTTTTACCCACTCTGCATTTTTTAGACAGGTTACAAGCAGAGGTACTAAATCTATTTATTGAAACCTGCAGTCATTCAACAAAATAACTGCATCAGGTTTTTCTATATAAATTCCCAGTTCCCTTGATCTTAATTCATAGAACTAGCCCTTATTATATAAGCAAAAAGGAAATGTATTTATTTCATATTCTTTGCTGAAAATGTTCAATGCTGAGTTTGGACTGCCTGGACCTTCAGGGTGTCCTGCTAAACAAGCTAATTTAAAGCCCTCTTGACTACTCCAACTGTTATTTGACTGAAGCATTAGAATGGGGGTCAGGCTGTGCTAACACAGACAGAGAGCTTTCAACCAGCCCTGGGCACAAGTATGACCAGTTTTCTATTGGAGAATGGGAGGAGAACAATCCCCAATTGGTCTCAGTGAGCTTGCATTTTCCACAAACCTGGAAAAAGTGGCCTTTTTCCAACATGCCAGAAACATTGACATTTCTACTGTATTGTTACTTTAGCCAGACAGAGTCTTCCCAATACACCCTCCCTTTCCTTACAGTTTAGATTTAATAGGGGGAAACATCTGCTCCCATGTATCCTTCCAGGCCTCTAGGAGGAAGAGGTACTGATGAGATTATTAAAAAATCAAACAAGTTAAAAAAACCCCAAAAAACAACAATGGTATAAGCCACATGTTGGGATCTTCTGAGGATTATATAGCAGCTGAGCCTGGGGGATGAGTCATTTAAGCCAGACACAAACTTTCCTCACCACCTCCCCACCTCACATGAAAGGAAAGAGGGTATGAGCCAGACCATCTGGCCAAATCTGTGGGAGCAGAGGCCTGTAGAGAGGATTGGGCCACCTGCAATGGTTAGCAGAAAACAAAGCAAACCAGCTTGCCCTGCAGACCTTCCTTGAATGTGCTCATCATCAGCTAATTTTGTATCAATAAGCATTTACAATGATTAACCCTTAGTTCTACACTCCAAATTAGAAAGAATATTAATCTAAAAAAAAAAAAAAAGAAAAAAAAAAAGAAAAAAAAGAGAAAAAAGAGAAAAAAGAGGGAGATGACACTGTAGAGAAGATGAGGATGACACTAAATTAAAGCTGTATTTTAGAGCCATTGTCACTGAGGCTAAAGAAATTTGCCACAGAATATGCAGCACTGGTTGGACAGTAATACAAGGATTCAGAGTGTTCCACTGTTGTCACACAGACTTACTATGTTCACAAAGGGTTTAGAAGTTAAGTTTGAAATGGAAATTCATAGAAGATGCAACTGAACAAAGAGGATAGTATGTCACGAGAAAACGTAGATCTACAGAGCCTGTGAATGTGTATGAAAATCCCAAGACAATTTCTTCATTGATCAGATTTCTATTGCTCTACAAATCTTCCCTCATTCAGATTACTGCAAAGGAGTAAAAATTATTTTTTTTTCCTTTTTATATTAGACTAGAAAATGTCCAACTCTTACAGCTTCCCCAATTATCACTTTCCTTTAGCCCAATCTAATTTTTTTCCCTGGGATGATTTCAGCATTTTTCAGTTTTGAATCATCCAGCAATAAAGCATACAATGGAGAGAAGCTGACAATTGTTGCATAGACTTCTGCTATTTATTCAGGAAATTATGAGTCTGTCTCCTACTAGGTATACCCTAAAAAAAAGCCTGTTAGCACAAGAAACAGCAAGAAATATTCCCTTCCAATATTTTGCAATATCCAATATTTTCCAATATTCCTTTCCAATATTCTTGCTCAGGTGGCCAAGAAGGCCAGTGATATCCTGGCCTGCATAAGGAATAGTGTGGCCAGAAGGACAGGGAGGTCATTTTCCCCCTGGACTCTGCACTGGTTAGGCCACACCTAGAGTACTGTGTCCAGTTCTGGGCACCTCAATTTAAGAAGCACATTGAGGTATTGAATGTGTCCAGAGAAGGGCAATGAGGCTGGTGAGAGACCTCGAGCACAAACCCTATGAAGAGAGGCTGAGGGAGCTGGGGTTGTTCAACCTGGAGAAGAGGAGGCTCAGGGGAGACCTTCTTGCTGTCTACAACTACCTGAAGGGTGGTTGTAGCCAGGAGGAGGTTGCTTTCTTCTCTCAGGCAAGCAGCACCAGAACAAGAGGACACAGTCTCAAGTTGTGCCAGGGGAAGTTTAGGCTGGAGGTGAGGAGAAAGTTGTTCACTGAGAGAGTCATTGACTGCTGGAATGGGCTGCCCAGGGAGGTGGTGGAGTCACCGTCCCTGGAGGTGTTCAAGGCAGGTATGGACGTGGCACTTGGTGCTGTGGTCTGGTCTTGAGGTCTGTGGTAATGGGTTGAACTTGATGAGCTTGGAGGTCTCTTCCAACCTTGGTGATACTGTGATACTGTGATATTGTATTACCTCAGAAGACTGCCAAGGAAAGATTTATTCTAGCTGCCACACAGTTAAGGGAAAAACCATTGGTTAAAACTACAGAGTGCTCTGTTTCTAAAAGGACAGTTCTGAAAAGGTTAATTAATTACAGAATTTCTGATGTATACTTCCTATATTCATTTCAAGTATATTCATGCAAGTAAAGGACTGTTGGTTTCATCCAAATCACGATGCATACTTAAGGAGATCAGCTCTGTTAATTTTACTTTCTGACACTCAGGCATTATAAAATGTATATATGTGTCTATCTCTATCTCTATCTCTATCTCTATCTCTATCTCTATCTCTATCTCTATCTCTATCTCTATCTCTATCTCTATCTCTATCTCTATCTCTATCTCTATCTCTATATCTATATCTATATCTATATATATATCTATATATATATCTATATCTATCTATCTATCTATATATAGAGAGAAAGAGATTTAATTGCAATGAAATGTGACAATCATCACTCTTGGACTGTTGCAGAAAGTGGCTATGTCCACTTATACTGCTGGAAAATGAAATAATGCACATGTAGCTTTGGAATTTCCACAGCTAAAAGAATTAGTATACAGATAAAAAATATTCAAATGATTGATGAACTGATCACACAGAAAGGATTTGAAGGCACTAGAAAGCTTGGGAGTTTTGAAACAAAGAGAAATAGTCAGGACAAACATCTTTAGATTGAATGAGTGTCATAAAATGTATTTATCAGGGAAAACATCAAGGGGTTTCTATATAACTAGTTTTCCTTCTAACATACATGTTAAATTATGATGTAAACTGGGTTTCTGCTGTTCTGTATACCAATAAAAGTTCTGACATGTGCCATGATAGAGGAAAATTTCTGTCATCTCTAATTTGGCAGAAATATAGGAAATGTGGAAGAGATGTAGACAGAATATAAAAGCCTCACTGAGAAGCTGGGCAATGGTACAACTCCAAATCTTAATTAGTTTATTGATAAACTCTATGATTAGGATGCTTTGTTAACAAAAAGGATATGTTACCCATCCTCTGCCTATTGCAGTGCTGGAGTAATGCCAGCAAGTGTAGTATATAGATTTATGTACTTGTCTCTACAGTTCATTTGTCTAAACAAGCAGCTCAGAGGATTTAGTTAACCCCCATCTGGTTACTTTAAAAGCAGAAGTACAAAAAACATCAAAGTAAGAGAAATAAAGATCATTTTAACTGGTCTCCATCTGTCAATTTTGATAATGGAAATACAAAGTTACAGAATGTGCTGGCTATCCAGAGTTTGTACAAAACCCAAAATTGTGATGAAAAACATTTTCAAAAAACCCTAACCAAGATAGGCTGCCCAAGAGTTAGGTTGAGGATTGTCTAACTTCAGTATTGCAGGAATCTAGGTCACAGTTATCAAGAGGATAGCATTTTTTCCTCCAAAGTGTTGGGGTTTACAGAAATGCAGAATTCTTGCCTTGTTGTTGGAGTAGATGATCTTGAAGGTCTCTTCCAACCTAAGGTATTCTGTGAATCTGTGCAAACCTACTTGAGAATGAAAGTCCTAATGAACATTAGGCCACCTTTTTCTGGATTGGAGACTAAGGCTGGAAAAGGAGATCTCTAAATTATCTCCTTCGGCAACTGATAATGACATAAATCTGAATTTTTAAAACATTTCTCAGAAATATTTTGTTTTGGTTATCAAGTTTATTAATAGAAAGAATAAAGTGTTCATTTGAAAGGAAAGAGAAGAAAAAAAACCAAACTAGTTTTAGTTGAATTCTACAGATCATACTTGCATATTCTGTTAAGAAACTTTGATCCCAAGACCATCGGTGCTGCCACATTTATTGCAATACATTTTCTAAGTCGGTCTAAGACCTTTCCACAGCAGGTCTGGAATGATCACGGTTTGCAGTTTTCTTCTTCCCTCTTTTATTTTTTTCTTCCCACTTCTCACTTTTGTTTTGTTTCACTTTGAACACTTCACAGTGTTTGTATTTTGAAAGCTGGCCTATTTTCCCTCACGAAGCAGCAAATTCAGTTTGTGGTTTAAATGCTAGATCAGCATGTGTCAAACTTGTTAAACCTTTTTTATGCCAGGCCTTGAAGGACCTGATAAAATAAAGCTGTAAAGATATACATTTTAATAAAACATTATTCATGCACTGTTAATCCACAAAATATTCTCATGTACTATATAGAAATGAAAAGCAACATTTCTGTGGCCTAAAGCTAACTTTTTATGACTCCCTTGGTAGTTTTTCCATTCTTTAATACTAGTTTATTTATTTATTTTACAATAAGCTTTCAGAAAAGAGATGGCATTTTTCTTGTCACATTTACATTTGTTTTTTTTTTAATTTCTTTTTTTCCCCTTTTTAAAAAAAAATATTTAATTTTTTTTTTCCCTGACCTTTTACATCATCTGTAGAAAATTTAATAAGGATATGGAAATCAGACAGGGTAAGTGCTGGAAGCAATATCTGGTGATCAAAACCCAGAGACAGCAGCTTGTTTGAGAACAGAACTGTGGTTGTGTGGTTCAGGCACTGGCCTGGGAGTCATGAGATCTGGGTTTTCTTCTTCAGTCTGGCTGACCCCCCTCAGTGATACCAGCTCTTTGTTTGCTTAGCAGGAATGAAAATATTTACATTCTCCAGTTCTTTTGTCTATTTAAATGATAGGTGGCTTGAGAATCCTACGGTCTTTCATAGTGCTGCCAGAGTGTACAGCACAATGTAGTTATTTCAGCTGATGCTTTTAGATACACTAAGAGGCAAAGATATGCATCAAGGACCTAAGGATGCCACCCTGACATGACTCTGCCTCCCTGCCAGTCTGAGAAAGAAATGACTGAGACTAGTAGGACTCCGGTGCTGGCTTGCAGGCAAAGTTAAACCTTTGTGTGCTTAAATACTGAAGGGTGAGGTTTTTATGCCACTCTGCTCTGGTGAGATGTCACCAGCAGCACCGTGTCCAATTCTGGAGTCCTCAGTGCAAGAAAGACATGAAACTGTTGGACTGGGCTCAGAATAAGACAGGAAAATGAAAAGAGGGTTGGAAGACCTCTCCTATGAGAAAAGGCTGAGAGAATTGGAGCAGTTCATCCTGAAGAAGAGAAGGCTCTGGGGAGACCATAGAAAACCACAAGGACTGCAGAAGATACTTCGATACAGGATGGCAATGTATCGTTTCCTATTATGATGCAAAAAAAAATTAATAAATGAGGTGCATGGAGAAAGAGGTAGAGCTGCTGTTGGGACTGTAGTTTAGCTCCTCTACTGTAGACCCTGGTAGCATCAAGCAACTTATTCTTTCATTTCTCCCCATGCCCATATTCTTTCCTGTCTTGAAGGCATCCCACTCTTCTATCCTGCCTTCCATGCTTGCTCTCTTCTACTGAGATACAAAGTAAAACAAGAAACATTTAAGGCACAAAAAATCATGCAGTTTGGCTCACAATACTCAGAAGCTGATGAACCAAGATTTTTTTCTAATGAAGCCTTGAGTTCCTCCTTCATCAGATGAACTGCTCAAATAATCATAGAATTGTTTTGGTTGAAAAAGGCCTCTAAGATTGGGTGCAACCATCAACATAACACCAGCATGGCCATTAAACCATGTCCTAAAGTGCCATGTATACATAATTTTTTTAACATCTCCAGGGATGGTGTATACACCACATCCCTGGGCAGCCTATTTCAATGCCTGACAGCTCTTTCAGTGAAGAATTTTTTCCTCATATGGAACTTAAACCTGCCCTGGCACAATTTGAGACCATTTCCCCTCTTTCTATCGTGGTACTAGGGAGGAGAGACAGACATTCACCTCACTACAAGCTCCTTTCAGGTAGTTGTGGAGAGCAAAAAGGTCTCCCCTAAGCTGCTGCTTCTCTGGACTAAACAATCCTGGTTCCCTCAGCTGCTCCTCGTAAGATTTATCCTCCAGGCCCTTCACCAGCTTCATTGCTTGTCTCTGGACATACTCCAGCAATTCAGTGTCGTTGTAGTGAGGCACCTAAAACTAAACCCAGTATTTGAGGTGGTCTCACCAGTGCTGAGTGCAGGGGTAAGGTCACTACCCTACTCCTGCTGACCCCAGCCTCTAGCATTGCATGGAGTTCTCGTGACCCAAGTGCACAACATGGCACTTATTAAACCTCATACAACTGTGTCCCATCGGCCTGTCCAGATCCATTCACAGAACCTTCCTACTGTCAAGCAGATCAACACTCCCATCCAGTGTGGCATTGTCTGCAAACTTACTGAGGGTACACTCAATTCCGTTATCCAGGTCATTGATAAAGATGTTAAACACAGCTGGCCCCAAAAATGAACTCCAGGGAACACCAACTGGACTAAACCCCATTTGTCACCACTCTTTGGATCTGGTTGTCCAGCCAGTTTTTAACACAGCAAAGTGTCCACACATCCAAGACACGAGGAACCAGTTTCTCCAGGAGAATGCTGTGGAAGACAGCGTCAAATGCTTTATGAAATTCCAAACAAACAACAACCACAGTCTTTTCCTCGTCCATCACATGAGTCACCTTATCATAGAAGATCAGGTTTGTCAAGTAGTACCTGCCTTTCACGAGCTTGTGCTGACTGGGCCTGATCACCTGGTTGCCCTGCACATGCTGCGTAATGGCACTCAAGATAATCTGCTCCATGGCCTTCCTCAGCAGTGAGGTCAGACTTAGAGGTCTGTAGTTCCCCAGGTCTCCCTTCTCACCCTTGTAGGTGGGTGTCACATTTGTGAATCTCCAGTCAGTTGGGACCTCCCCAGTTAGCCAGGGCTGCTAGTGTATGACAATGGCAAGAGGTTTGTTTCATCAGTTCTTTCAGTACCCTTAGGCGTAGGTCATCTAGCCCCATATAACACTTGTGTATGTCTAAGTAGTGCTCCTGGCCACTAGCTGTTTCCTTTTGGATTATGGGGGCTTTGTTCTGCTCCACATTCCTATCTTTGAGCTCAGGAGTATGGGTATCCAACAAACAACTGGTTTTACTACGAAAGAAGGTATTGAGCACCTTGGTCTTTTCTTCATCCCTTACCACTACGTTACTGTCTTGCATCCAGCAAAGGACAGAGATTCTCCTTGGTCTTCCTCTTGTTGCTAATGTATTTGTAGAGGGATTTCCTATTCTCTTTATTAGCTGAAACCAGATTAATTTCCAGCTGGGCTTTGGGTCTTCTATTTTTCTCCCTGCATATCCTTACAACAAATACGTAGTCCTCCTGAGCTGCCTGCCTCTTCTTCAATGGCCATAAACCCTAATTTTCTCTCCAAGCTGTGACCAAATCTCTCTACTCAGCCAGGCCAACCTTCTTGCCCATCTACATATCTTTTCACACATGGGGATGGCCTGTTCCTGTGCCTTTAAAACTTTCATTTTGAACAGAGTCCAGCTTTCCTGGACTTCTTGACACTTCAGGACTGTCTCCTAAGTGTGTCTTTAGACCAGCTTCCGAAACAGGCCAAAGTCTGCCCAGTGGACACCCAAGGTAGCAGTTCTGCTGATCATTGTTTTTGTTTCTTCAACAACTGAGAACTCTATCATTCAATGATTTCTGTGCCTAAGATGGCCTCCAACCACTTCATCACACACAAGTCCTTCTCAGTTCACAAACAACAGGACCAGCAAGGCACATTCCATAGTTGGCACCATTGCCATCTGTGTCAGGCAGATATCCTACACATACTCTAGGAACATCCAGGACTGATCCCTCTCTGCTGTGTTATGTTTCCAGCAGACATCAGTGCTTCATCTTGGTTGAATGGTCTATAACAGGCTCCCACCAGGATATGTGCCTTGTTGGCCTTCCCTCTAATTATTACCCATAAACACTTAATTGTATTGCCACTATCATTAAACTCAGTACAATCAAAACTCTTTGTGACATACAGAATCACCCCATCACCCCTTCTTCCTTGCCAATCCCTTCCAAAGAGTTTGTAGTCATTAATTGTGGCACTCCAGTCATGAGAGACAACCCACCATGTTTCTGTGAGGGCCACTATATCATAATTTTCTTGGTACATAATGACTTACAGTTCCTCCTGTTTATTTTCCATGCTGTGTGCATCAGTGCAAATTCACTTCAATTGGTCTAAAGTTCTTGTGGCCTTTTTATAGGATTGTAGGATTTTTGTGGTTGTTAATTCATCTGTGACTCTATGAAAGTTAAATTCATGTTCTGACATATTTGAAGATGCATTAGCTTGAGGATTTCAGTGGGGTTATTGCCAGAAGAGTGGACATAGAGGAACTGCTGGCTGGTTGTGCAAAAAGCAAGTAGAAAACTGTCCTAGGGTTTGGAAGGTGGGTTTTGCATCACTGGCGTGCTGAGTGATTAATGCAAGCCACTTAGCATCTCCTTCCTCCCTCTTGCTGTGCCTTAGGTTCAGGAGGAGCGATGACATTTTTTTCCTTTGTACTGATTTGAAAGCTACTGATGAAAACTACTACTTAAGGATTAGTTATTAATGTAGAGAGGAAATTCTTAGGGGGGAAAAAAAAAAGAGAGTAAATATGCTTTTCAGTTGGAATGTATACTAGGTGGTTTTAAGGCAGAAAAAAAGCATGCCTTTCTCATAAAAATGACAATTCCAGAAGAACTTTTCGTTTTCACAAGATGATTTTTTTTTTCAACTGAAAGAACATAGGTGGAAAATTACCAGTAAACTCTGAAAACAGATTAATTCCTGGTATTGCTAAACATTCTTTTATTATATAGTTATATCATGCACGAGCAACGAGAATCTTCAAAGGAAAAACTAGCCAATTTCTCATAACCCTGTAAATGAAGCTGTTAATACCTTTGCTGCTGATCAGACAAATCTCAACAGGTCATAATGTTCCACTGTGTGTCTTAGACCTGAAGGAGCAAGGAGATTCACATTCATTTAAAGATACTGCAGCACTGCCTCCATAAATCCCTTCAATGGGACAAGATGTAGGCTTAGCTTGATGAGATAAAGGTAATGTCCTATACTGAGTTTTCAAGCTTCATTCTAAATAGCCATTGATTTTGTAGGTATACATCAGATTTTTATGTTCTCCCGGATATCATTGTGTACAATTTCATCCTCTGCTTTAAGAAGAGCAGCAATTGAATGGCAACACCCAGAATACATCCTACAACATCCATCTACTGTGTTTTAGGATCTTGCTGTAATGCAATAAAGCACTCATTTCATAGGAAGAATGATTTATACTGAAGTTAATATCTTAAGTGCAACACATTCACACTGGATAATGTTATCATAGCACGTATTTCTTCTCTAAGAGTTAACCTACTATTCAACTTGCTTTTGCAATAAATGTTTGCATAATGTAAAACAGTCACTGTGATACTAATAGAAATATATGGCTGAAAGAACATAAAAAAATGAGAGCTTTTGCCTACTATTTAAATTCTTTCAAATAGCCACTCTGTGTAAAATTCTATACATTTTTTCCCAACAATCAGATGTTAAAATGGTCCAAAGATTAGACAAATCACTTAAAAAGGATAATTAATACAGCAGCACAACTCTCTGTGGTGTGTAAGACACGATGCATTTAGTGTAGCACATAAAATACAGCATAGGATAGTCATCCATGTGCATTATATACATCTAATCCACTACAATATGTACATAGATTTATTGTATTTGCCTTATGAACTTTGTGTTTTCTGGCCTGGCTATTGATGTATGACACTTAATTTAATTTTACTGACACTTTGTTGCTAGTGAGGTTTTTTTAGTTAATGTATTTGGAAAATTCTTGGTTTTCAACCAACAGTGATAAATCTGGCAACTAAATGTGTAAAAATATATCCTAATCTCCACCCCTCTCCCCTTATTCACAGTTTTTAGAATCTGTCTGGAAGGCCTAAAACATGTCCTGGCTTGCCTCACCCTTCTATTGATGGGGGAAGCAAGGGTGGGAGGTAAATAAAGGCTTGGTGCAATTATGTCCCCTCCCAAAGTGATAGACAGGTACCCACAGGTGTTTATGCACTTGCTGGTATCTTGCCCAAATAAGGGTAAGCAACATGTTCAATTTTGGCAAAGTACTATTCTGACTGGTGAACCTCTGTGGACAAAGGAATGATTAACACTCAGGTAAATAATATAAATGGAGCTAAGTTGTAAGCAGTGTGCTCTGTCCTACCTCAGCACTCTGCCTGCTACATAATAACAAGTCCTGATATTCTGGCCTTGAATTACCTGGGAACTTGCCTCAAGTTTACCAGGAGAAGGCATTAAATGCCTCATGATATGGTGAGAAGTGCCAACGACATCGTGCTCTCTGCACATCTGCAAGACATCCTGCCTGCACTTCTGCAAACCTCCAGGCCAAGTCTGGAGTCCAAGAAGAACCAGGATCAGGTCAGAGATCATCTGCCTCTTTCCCAGCATCCTGTTAGAGCCTGAGAAGATCTAGAAGTCTCAATGGTTATTAAGACACTGACAGAAATCCCTTAAAAGTGTTTTGGTACTGTCTGGAAACTATAATTCAGCCCCAGAAATCAGAAGATAATATTTTGTGAGTAAATATTTAAAAGCCTCTCTATAGCTGAATTCTATTGTGCCTTCTGGCTTACCAGAAAGGAGCCTCTTGAGTCTCCCTTGAGGGTAAGCAGCATATTGGCTGCAAGATTCTCTTTCCAAAATAGTTTAATGTTTGTTGTATTATTGCTAGTTATTTCTTAAGTGTTCTAGGTTCCCTGCTTTTCCATACATGTAATACTTTCATGACTTTGGAGAGAACCTATTATTAAAAAATTACAGTCTGTGGTGACATTCCTGAATATCAAAATTAAAAAACTATATTAATTTTGGAATGAAACCTGCCCACACAGTTACAGAATCACAAATTGGAAGACATTAGAGGATGGTGTTTAGTTCAACCTCCTGCTCAGTCACAGTCAGATTTACTTTTCCATGGACAATATCTTGGCTTTGATGTCCAAGTGTCCATACTGACATTTGGTTAAAGGTTCAAAACCAAGAAGACGCCCTCGCTCTCAGCAGCCAGTAGCACCCTGAGTATATCTGTTTATTTGAAATGATGGTCTGTTTCTTTAGGGATCTCAGTTTCTGAAGCCATTACTCTGTCTATGACTGCTTCATGAATTATTTTCCCATTAGATGGTATTGTTTGTCTCATTTCAGAGGAACTCAGTTTTCAAAGATTTGGACTATTAAAAGTTGGGCAGTTGCCCAAAGTTACTTTACTGAAAGATTGAGATGATACCAGGGTTAATACATAAAAAAAATTAAGGTGAGGGCAACAAATATTTTCTGAATGATCTGGAACTCGCTACATATTCCTTGGGTCTCTGTTTTTCAGTCCCATGCAACGATATTCACATGTTCTCAACACTTTTCCATATCTTTAGAATCCAGTTTTTGAGTCCTGTGTGGAAGAGAAGGATCAAAAATACCAAAATAGTGATTACTAGTCTTCCCAGCTCTTGGGAAAGAGTATTATGAGTCCAGTGAAGACATTATGCCACTAAATTTAAAAATCACACTGCAGAATTTCATAATGTTGATAAAGGGGAAGTCTCTTCAAACTTTACTGAAATTAAGTCTTTAATCACTGAAAGTATTTATTCAGGTGAAATACTCTTGCCTAAAAAGAGCATGGGCAGAGTGATGAACAACAGGAAGCAGGTAATTGAAAGATTAGGTCTGAGAACACACTCACAAGCCTAATAATTCCTTTTGACTGGACAATGTAGAGATATAAAAGAATAATACATAAAACAACTGACAAATCAGCAAAAAAGAAGAGAAGTAATAATGCAAAAAAACTTAAAAATAGATTGTGATTAGGAAATCACAACTGTACAGTTAGAACTACTTTCTGGGACTTACTATCTTAGTGCTATGAGAGTGGTGACGAAATGCTAGGGTGTTAGTAAGGAATACAATTAACAGGAAATAGACAGAGCTAGTCAGGCCCTTTACTTGATGAAGTTAGTATTACATAGTGAAGCAGAGATAGCTGTGGTATTCAGAGAGTGCAGTGGCCTCAGGGATCAGCAGGAGCAATCCAGCTGAGATCTGGAACATTGTGGTCATACCTCTGCTCTGCTGTTTCTACCCAAAGCTAGCAATGCTCTGAGGAACCTGCTTTGACATCACTGCTGCCCCAGCTTGAATGGCTGGAATTTCTTGCCATTAGGTAAATCTGCCTATATAGCCATGCTTCAGAAAAGAGTTCCTAGTTGCAAAGGAACAAATTAGAATAGATTATGTTTGCAAGCCAAGTGGCCCAGTGTAGACTCTGGTGCATGGTTACAAACTGAGGAGAAGGAAGAGAGCTGAAGCAGTCTTGTGGAGCCTAAAATTAAATGATGAGCCCATGATCCTAGGATCCCAAGGGAAAATTGTCTTAGATGTGATGTTTGAGACAAGATTGTCAAACTGTGTACAGTTCTGGAGCCCTCAGCACAGGAAGGACATGGAACTCTTGGAGCGGGTCCAGAGGAGGGCCACGAGGATGATCAGAGGGTTGGAGCAGCTCTGCTATGAGGACAGGCTGAGAGAGTTGGGGTTCTGCAGGTTGGAGAAGAGAAGGCTTCCAGGAGACCTTAGAGCAACCTTCCAGTATCTGAAGGGGGCCTACAGGAAGGTTGGGGAAGGATTATTGACAAGGTCTTGCAGCGACAGGACAAGGGGCAATGGGATTAAACTGGCAGAGGGAAGATTTAGACTGGATGTTAGGAGGAAGTTCTTTCCAGTGAGGGTGGTGAGGCACTGGAACAGGTTGCCCAGGGAGGTCGTGGATGCTCCCTCCCTGGAGGTGTTCAAGGCCAGATTGGATGAGGCCTTGAGTGAGCTGTGCTAGTGGGAGATGTCCCTGCCTATGGCAGGGGGTTGGAACTAGATGATCCTTGAGGTCCCTTCCAACCTTACCATTCTATGATTCTATGATTCTATGATTTCAATACATATAAATGAACTGAAAGTCCATTCAGAGTTGCACCTAAAGGAAGGACAGGAGAGAAGAATAAGGCAGACCTGAGAGTGGCCTCTTTTCCTCTTTCTAACCATTTCAGGCCTTAATTATAATACATTCAATGCAACACTAATTCTGTATGAGCTACTGTGCAGTGGACAAATAATACTTTCCATTATGGTGTCGGGGTCAATGATATGGATAATTAGCTAGCATTGTGGTTCAATACATTAATTCTCTCTGAAGCAGTACTAAAATGTATGTTGACTCTTGGTAACCTCGCTGCAGATGTTGCAACCTTGTAATGGATGTGGATGCAATAACATGTTTAAGTATATCTACTTGAGATAAGGTGTTTTCTTAAGTGATGATGATGAATGCTGCTCTTTTAGGGAGCCAGAGTGTCATTAAACTAGCTAATATTTTGCTGCCCTCCCATGTAGAGCAAGTATTGCTAAGAGGCAGCAGTGCTGTCAAATCCTTATAGGCTGGAGCAGGGAATAAAGCAAAGAGAAAACAGGATGATAAAAGTAGATAAAGGGCCTAAGGTGAATTCAGGCCTAATACACAGTATACTGAGTTGGTTTGTTTGCACACTTTTTTCTCCTCCTCAGTAAAAGAAGTTCAATAGTTGTGTTTTTTTAGCAGCCAAACCTCCCTCAACTCTCCCCACACTCCTCAGTCACAAACTGAGTTCATCATCTATCAATAAAAGCATTTCAGATCTCTCTAGACCTGGAGACACCAGGCAGAGTTATTAGTTCTTCTTCAGCTTATTCCAAGGTGCCAGAGTTCAAAATGAAAACGTACAGATTGCTGGTAGCCATGCCAGAGCTAGAGAACTGTACAGATCTACTCCTGCATCAGTGTCTGCATCTATATGAACACAAACAAGCACATCCAAAGATATTAAACTGAGAATAAACATCTGTGCCAAAGCAGTTTTGTCTGTGACAGGCCTTAAAAAACTAGAGGGCAAATTCTCTGCTGATGTAATTAGCACGTTGTTAAACTCCATGGACCCGTACCAGTTTAGAGACACATGAGATTTGACCCCATTACTTTATTTAGTGACACTTGAAGTAATTTCAGATAGTGAAATCTGCATTGCTGTATTCCAGCAAGTAACACTTTTAAACTGCTAATAACTTTTCCTTCTCTAAATGTTGTGCAAGTGGTCCTATTTTCTTTATGACAAAACCTAAACTGTGAAAAAATGTGATTTTTCAGTTTTCTGCACAGCAGTTTATATCCTGAAGAACACCAACATGCTTTAGAGACTCTGAGGCACAATTATCCACTTTACAAAGGTAACTGCATCTGGGAGAAATACAGTGATAATTTCATATTCATATGAGACAAATATATTTAGATAGGAAACACAAGCAATTTTTTGTGCCTTGACATTCTAAGCAGGTAGGAAGATCTTGATTCTTCAGCTTAAGTAATCAAGAAAATATGCTAGTGCTGTATTGTATTTTGTGAATTTAGAAGTATTTGTTCTCTGATTTGGAATAAAACATTGTTTGTGAGAGATCACCAACATCTTGCTGCACAGGTTTTCTTTGGCTTGTGATCATGGTAAAGCCTTCTGGTAACGTCTAGGCTATTTCAAAAGATATAGTAGGCTCATATCTGATTCTATGCCTTTCCTTCAGAGGCAGAATGGGCTGCCATTAGGTAAACCTGCTTATATAGCCATGCTTCAGAAAAGAGTTCTGAGTTGCAGAGGAACAATTTAGAATAGATTACATTTGCAAGCGAAGAGTGGCCCAGTGTAGACTCTGATGGCTAAGAATGGTGCATGGTTACTAATTGAGGAGAAGGAAGAGAGCTGAAGCAGTCTTGTGGAGTTCAAAATACACTGCCTACTTATGAGTGTTGCTTTATTGCTCTTCTGTTGAGTACATTCCTGTCTCCAAGCTGGACTACTCTAAATGACTGGCAACTTAAGAAAAAAAGGGCTATAATTTCCTCCATCACTTTAAATAGTACAAATGATGTTGTGTGCTCCTGGGATTTTGGATTATAAAATGGAATGCACCATAGTGTGTAATTTGGGTTTTTAAAAGCTTTTTATTACTCCCCACTCATCTCCAACCAATCCAGTCGTTCAGTTTCACTGTACTAAAGACACAATGAAAACTTGGACTTCTGTATTTCTGCTGACGAATGACTCAAATTCATATAATCATTCATGTTAAAAAAAAAATTAAAAATTCTCTGACTTTGTCTGTCAGCATTATGAACATTAACATGGAATCCTTTCATTCTCAGTTTTACCATCAAGGGAGGCTGAATAGACCCTTCATGTGTCTTATGACCAAAGTCACCTAGATATTTTAGTCTGTTAGCTAGTCTAGCCAACCCAGTGAATAAGTATTTCAAGCTGCATTNAATCAGAGACCCCAGAAGGGGCTCCCAACCACCCTTCCACCTTCTCCCCACCCCTGTACCTTACCCCAAGGTTTGCCTTACGTGCAAGGTAAATTAGGAGGATTGGCCAAGGGGGTTAGAAGAAAAGTGGTTAGAGAGGATTAATCAGCAGAGGAGCCAGAGCCCAGAAGCTGCTAGATCCCACCAGCAACTCCTGTTCCCGCAAGAGCCAGAGAGAGACTGACTTATCTATTGTTTTGGTTAGTGTTCCCAAACAATTCTCCAGCAAGCGTATGAGTGAAGTAGTCATCATGATGCTTTCCTTTCACAGCCTATAGTGTAATTTTCTCCATTAAAATATTCCAATTAGCCTCAAACCAGCACAATTTGCTATCATTCTTCTCATTTACTACTGTCAAAAAATCCTCTGAGTAAACTTTGACTAGAGAAAATGTTTTGTCATCTGCCGATGTCCTGCTTATCCCATTGTTTACATCATTAGCAAATTGCATTCAGCTCTGTTGCTCTGAATGGTGAACCTTTATGCTCCATCATGTTAATGATTTGGAGAAATAAAGGAAGAAAGTGGCAGAAACATTGAGGGGTTATTCTGTTACCTCAGGCAGGACCAGCTCTCTGAACTATTCTTAATATATGTTTATCTAAATTGCTCTTAAGATCTCCAGTGGTGGAGATTCACAATCTTCTCAGGCAATATATTTCTTATTTGTTCTTACCATTAAAAGGTTCTTCTAGTGTCTAACATAAATATCCCTTTCTGCAAATTAGATCACATTATTTCTTGTCACATACAAAATGGGTATATAGAACAATTCAATCTACTCCCCTTTTTGGCAATCTATTCTGTATTTGAAGACTACTAATCCTGTCTTTCCTTGGTCTTTTCTCTTGAGGAAGCAATCTCAACTCTTTGGTTTCTAATAGGTCAACTTTCTACACCCTTAATCATTGTGCTCAGCCTTTAGCTGACCCAGATATTTCTTGAAATGCAAATTGCAGAGGGAACACCATGCTTCAGCTACAGCCTCATTCATACCAAATAGAGCAGAAAGATTATGTCATGTATCTTAGAGATTGTTCCGGCTTGTACATCCCATAATAGCATTTGGCCTTTCTGCAAAAGTGTCACTTTGCAGTGACACTTGCAATATTAATTTCAAGGATCCTCTTGTATCTTATTCTCTATCAGTGTTCTTTTTTCTGGGGAGCTGCTGATTAGCCAGTTGTTCCCTGAAGTCATCTTAGATAGTTCAGGCTGTTTCTACAAATTGCCAAGCTCATTCTTAATTCTCACACTCCCAAATGGCTGGACCTTTTTTCAGTTACTCAACATCTTCTGACCTAATAAATACATTTTATCTTCCTCTTTATGCCTTGACTACAAGCTTCCAGCTATTTATCTGCCCATGTTATAGTAGTTCAATCCAGCCAAACTTCCCTTCCCTTACTATGGTGGTATCAGGTGAATCACTGTCAGAAACCACACTGAACTTGAGACGTACAGCATCTACTGCTTCTGCCCTATCTAAAATACTGGTTAACACGTCCTAGGAGGAAAAAAGGTTAGTTTGATAGTATTTTTTTATAACTGCATTTGATCTGCTGGAGATGGAGTTAATTTTCCCCACACATCAATTCTCATAGTGCCTGCTTTGTATTTGGAGCTACAAAAAGGCATTGATAACACACAAGTGTTTTAGCTACTGCTGAGGAGTGGTCCACAGCATCAAGCATTCCCTCTTCACCAGTAGGCTGGAGAGTAGCAAGATTTTGCTAGGGGAGCATATAATATTACGTTTGTCTTCCAAGTAAATGCTATGCATGCTGAACCTCTGCTCCCCAGAAAGTGACTGAACATCACCTGCTGATGGGATGTAGAGAATAAATGTTCTGTTTTCCTTTGCTTCCACATATGACCTTTGCTTTTGCTTCATTAAATCATCTTTATTGTGATAGATTTTTTTTTCCATCTTATTTTCTCTACTTCATGTCCTGCTGAGGACCAGAGTGATAGACCTACTTGGTGGGCACCTGATACTCAGCTAGGGTCAACCAGCACACTGACAAGTCCATGTTGGCTCTCGCTCATCTTTTTGTTATCTTCTAGGGGTTTACAAACTGTTTGCTTGGTTATTTGCACCAGGAATTTTCTAGGAATTGAAGTAAAGCTGACAAATCTATCCTCCTTTCCTACTTCTCCATTACTCTAGACCACCCCTTTCCCCCACCATAAGCTCCTCAAGATAACCAGTGACAGCTGTAAGATTGTCCTGTTAGCTCTTTTTCTTACTTTGAGATGGATTTCTTGAGTCTCAGTGACCATGAAAACACGTAACTAACATAAGCACTTGCCTTAGTTTCAGTTATTCTCATTTGCTCATGCCTTTACTTGCTTTAGCCATTTCATCACATCGATCTCTTTAGTGAAGGCAGAAACAAAAGAGGCAGCAGAGAATGTGCCTTATTTGGCTGTTTATGTCCATAGATTTCCCACTCCATTTGGTAGCAGAAAAAAATGTCTTTCTTATTCATGTTGAATTGCTTTTTTAACAGTGTATCTTCATACTGGATTCTGTCTTTGACCTGTATGCTTCTGATATAGCCTCCCATGAGGTCTCTAGCAAAAGCTTTTGAATAAGTTGAATTAGTTGTGTTGGTTGTGTTTATAGTAATCTTGTGTATTGATGTTAAAAACACTCATCTGCCACATTTAAAGAGTTAAGGCATTCCATGCACTGATGTATTTCCACTTAATATCAAAAGGGATTTCTGATCACACAGATCTTCAAACATTTATTTATATTTACTTTTAATAAGCACCATAAAGCCTGTTCCAACAAGCAGTGATTTAATTGCATTATTGCATTTGATCAGATGAACATCCTGTTCATAATAAAAGCTTCCCTATAAATAAACATAGAAAATACAAATTAAGCTTTCAGGTTAAAATGCATGCAGCTTAATGTCTCAATTCTTTCTTCAGATGTTGTGAACTGAATTTTTCCCTGGAATAATGTTTACATTGAGATGTTGCTATGCATATCTACACACTCACATAAATTTCACTAATACATTGCCTAACTTGGGATTTGCCCCCATTTCAGCCTTCAGCTACACTGATATAAACTACTTGTATTTTAGCAAGGGCAATGAGACAGGTAGAAACATAAATGAAACAAAGTTCAGTTTTGCTTATAAAATGGACATTCTTATTCAGTCCAAGTTTTGCATGAACATGTCAGTCCAAATTTCCAAATTTTAAGTCAATGACATTTTTATCCCCAAAGCACTAAATAATTTTTAGCATTCTGATGCACTAAGCACTTATCAATTGCAACAGTTGATAATAAAACATTTTACATTTCTGCTCTCTAAATTGCATGGATTGTAGGAAAAGGCCAAACACAAATCTACAGTTTCCAGTAACTGTTAATGAGGTAGAGTGAATACAGGAGTGGGACACTAAACCAATCAGTGCTATCGAACACTGGTGAGTAGAAACCACTATATTAGCACCGAAACTGTGTAGTGATCCATGTCTTCTAATTCTGGAAGATAGTTATGTTAAATTGATTTGAAAATAAGTGGATGGAATCATTACGCCTACATTTAGAGCTAAGCTGATGGAAATCAGATGGATTTTAGGTTTGTGATGTACCTCAGAAACTGATGCTGAAAATCCCAATAGAGACTTTACAGCCTGACTTCTGTCCAGCCAACAAACTGCGATTATTGGATTCTGATGACAGCTGCTCTGAGGCTATATTAAAACGAATTGAAACAAACCTACAGGAAAAGCATGTTGAGGAATGTGAATATGGAGGAAGAGCCAATCTCATGAGATTCAACAAGGCTAAGTGCAAGGTCCTGCACCTGGGTAGGCACAATCCCAAGCACAAATCCAGACTGGGTGGTGAATGGCTGAGAGCAGCCCTGAGGAAAAGGATCTGGGGGTCTGGATTGATGAAAAGCTCAACATGAGCCTGCAGTGTGAGTGTAGCCCAGACAGCAACTGAGTGCTGGGATGCAGCAAGAGCACTGTGGCCAGAAGGGAGAGGGAGGGGATTCTGCCACTTTGCTCTTGTCAGACCCCACCTGGAGTACTGTGTGCAGTTCTGGAGCCCCCAGCACAGGAAGGACATGGAAGTGTTGGAGCGGGTCCAGAGGAGGCCACAAAGATGATCAGAGGGCTGGAGCAGCTCTGTTATGAGGGATAGGCAATGACAGGACTAGGGGCAATGGGTTTAAACTGGCAGAGGGGAGATTCAGACTAGATCTCAGGAGGAAGTTCTTTGCAGTGAGGGTGGTGAGACACTGGAACAGGTTGCCCAGGGAAGTTGTGGCTGCTCCCTCCCTGGAGGTGTTCAAGGCCAGGTTGGAGGAGGCCTTGAGTGAGCTGTACTAGTGGGAGGTGTCCCTGCCTATGGCAGGGGGTTGGAACTAGATGATCCTTGAGGTCCCTTCCAACCTTACCATTCCATGATTCTATGATTCTTGTCACTGGTCCAAAGAAGAAGCATCATGGATCCGTAGGTATATATTGAAAACCAAGGTTTCTCAATATGTGAACTCAAACCCACATCAGGTGTTGCTAAGGAGTGCTCCCCAAAAAAATAAATTTCTTTTTAAAAAAAAACATTTTGAAAACAGAGTAAAACACTGAGTGTATGACAAAGGCAAGAAAGTGGAATGTAGTAAGTAATAAAGGTGTGCCCTTGTGGTTAATGCTCTGAGGCTAGATCTGAGACAGTAAAATATCCTGGCCTCCCCGAGTAGCAAAGAAATTTATTTTCCAATTCATACCTTCAAGCCTTTCCACAATATCTATGGTCAGAAATAAAAACTGCTTGAATTTTAGAGCTTGCAATTTAAGCTTTGATTTCTTATAATATAAGCAATAATTAAAGATCTTTTGTGCAAACAGTTTTCTTGTTTCCTGTAGACCAAGGACTGTGACTCTCAAAGCAGAGGAGACATTAGTCTGTAGCTCTGATAGAAATTTGCTTTAACAGAAGAGGCTCTTCTAACAGTCTACACTTTCTGCCCTTATTTCCTTCTCCTTCCCACAGTACCAATGCTTGATTGACCAGATGTACCCTTTCTCCAAAGTCTGCTTTGTCTTGGACCTGGAAATTCTTGGGTTCACACAAAGAACATCTTCTTGGTCCAGACATCTTTCTCCTCTACATCCCCAGAAACTGATATTGCTTTGGTACTATTCATGTTGAAATCAACAAAATACTGTAGTTTTCTTTCCCATAATATCTACAGCGATAATGCCCATCATATCTGTCAAGTAACCCTAGCAAGAGAATTAATTTAGAGCTTTGTAGCTGCTGAATGAAAACAAGGCTTTCCAGATATTCATGCTGAGGAGCCACTGAAGTAGGGTGTATATCAGAAACTGCACTGAGATGAATGGACAGTTTTCCAGATCACCTGAAATGCTGAGCTAATCTTCTCTCTGTTCAATAATAATACATATCTTCAATCGGACGACACATAGAAACTCTTACTGGTTTAACCACATGCATCAGACAGCATCTACCTCATTAACAGTTCAGTGTAACTGACATAAAGTCACTGGAACAGAACGTGTTCACAGGGTAAATATCTCCCACTTTGAAAATAAATATCTTGGCATTGGCTCAGCATTTATTTAACAGCGGGAAACTGCTGTCCTGTCGCAGTGTTCCATACCATTGACATTATCTCCTAATGATGATATAAGCGGGGACAAGCTAACCTCAGAAGGTTCAGAGGTTCAATTTTCATGAGGATAAGCAAGTAGAAACTTTGAAGGCATACGAACTATTATCCCTACTTTGGTTGTTATTCTTATTTTCTAATATGTGCTTGTCTTTCTTGGTCCTAATCTCTTAAAAAATCCCCCAGGTAAACTCTTGTCCCTAGTGTGGCTCTGTGAGGTTTTGAGCAGGCTCTGATTGCTGAGGTCACTGCACTTCCCTGAGTTTTCCAGTGCAATAAATAAGATCACAAAAGGACTTTCTCTAAATAACCTCCAGTCCAAGGCCACAGTACAGACATTTCCTGCAGCACACGGGCCTGGTAACATTCACAGATGGCACAGGGCTGATGCCTTGGTTTCAGGCATTTAGCATAAACGAGTCATTTAGGATCCTTTTGTAACCACCAGAAAGATTCAGCTGATGCTGGAAGGGACTCCAATTTACCTGACCTTGATGCAGTTTGTCTGGAAAGGTTTTGTCCTGGTTCTCACATTTTCTTTTCAGATTGGTTCATCTATGCCTTGTGTTCTCCAGGAGACTCATTAGAGTTCAGGAAGATGACAGCCTTGAAAATGTCTGCCAGTCTGATACCTATAGATAGCAGATTTATCCTCTTTTCTCTCGCTAATGCCTTAACCTTTGTTCCTTCCCTTGTCACAATATCTTTGCAGACTGTATATCCTTTCACTTATGAACGAATTTAAGAAGTTTCTTCTCTTCTGCATTTTCCTCTGTTTTATTTCAAATCTCATACTTTTAAACCACTCACTTCAAGTCTTTGTATCCATTTTGGCCAGATCCTCATTCAGAGTTTACTCATTATTTTTGTTGCAGATTAGAAGTAATAAAATTTAAACGAGATGACTGATTTAGTGTCTCAATTCTTAGGGTCCCAGATTGTGAAAAGTGATGAAAATCACTTGGTACTTCTCATTCTGACTAGTAAGTCTCTCATAATCTGAAAATGGCTAATCCAATCAGAGGGAAGCATTAAAAATACACAGATCTCACGGGAAAAAAAATAGTCTATGTAGCCTTTTCTTTCTGTTCACTTAGTTGCTCTAAAAGTTTCTCTCCCACACAGACATTTCACTCATAAGGATGCATGCATTAATCAAAATAAACAGCTAGTGTATGGGGCGCACTGACATAATAGATCTACTTAACTCCAATTAAACCAAGCAGTGGGCAACACAACCTCTCTTTGCCACTGCTGCAGCATTGCATACAAATTATGGGAGGCAGGTTTGCTGGTGACCCTTCACTACAGTCTTTTGTGCTGGGCACTTAAAATCACTTCAGAGATTAGGATCCTTGGGCGTTTTACAGTGTTATAGGGGGAAAAAAAAAAAAAAAAAANGGGGAAGGGGGAAAAAAAAAAAAAAAAAAAGAAGAAGAAAAGGGCCTAAAGCTTGATGCAGAAATCCCTAAATAAAAGTCTTTACCATGAAAATCCAGGATGTGTTCGAAACCAAGTGCTGCTTTCTAATATTTGTGATGCATACCTACAAATCTATATCAATATTGCCAAGTCCTGTGATTTAATGTGAGTCATATGAAAACAGAGAAAGCTCATCTTGTATTAAAACTATGAATTTTCAGGTCCATAAGACCTTGAAGAAAAGCATGAAAAATGTGACTCGTGTGCCCTGTAGATTCATAAAACAATGCAAATCTAAATCTGATGCTTTGTCTTTAAGTCTTGTGATCAATAAGATGAAGCCAAATGGATAATACTGTGTCTGTATGTATTATATATTCATACTATATGTCCAAAAGAATGACACATTAGTCTGCTGCATGATCTGAGCATTGCCAAACACTGAGACTATGCCACAGACTGATAACATCCTAGTATTCCTTATTTAAGCAGCTACTTTTTCTAACACCCCACCTCCACCTCTTGTGCTTACTGTGAAATGTGGTCTCTTTCAGCAACAAAGATTCATACACCTGTGGTTATTTTGTCATTTCCATGCAGTTCTATCATAGTTTGTTTTAATCTCTGTTTTCAGGAGTGTTCTCTTTACTATGCTGTCATGATTTTTGAATTAAGCTCAGCAAAAAGTGTTCTTACATCAACTATATCTTTGAATATCTGAATATATTTGTTTGTTTAAATGTTGGCTTAGTCAGACAGTGCTTAGGATTTGGTTTTAAGTTCACAATTGACAACTGACTTTTCTCTTGGTAGCTTCTAATTACTGGTAAAGCACTGGAAAAATGTTCACTAATGTATATATTGATTTTTTTTTTTTTAAATAAAGAAGTAGTATTTTAAGAAATAAAACAAGAATTAGTACTTTAGACATCAGTACTCAATCTGCAAACCCAGTTGGAAGCAATGGAACTGTAATTTTGAAATGATGCTTATAAAAAGCAGATTCAGGATTGTTTGATGTGGTGTAAGTCTTAACTGAAATACTTCTGATGCAGTGTTACACATGTAATGAAATTCTTGGTTGTAATGCCCTACAGAACGTATTAAGAAAACAACAAGAGTGGTAACAAAATAAAAAATAAGGCTTTCAATATGGAAAGAATACCAGCCACTTTTCTGTGTCTGCAGGTTTATACATGTTCCTTTGATTCCACCCCACTTGATGACAAGTCAAACAAATTTCTATTATTTGAACGTGGTGATTGTGAAGAGTATAGTGTAAAAGCAAGGTGTAAATTGCTTGCAATGGAATGAAGCTCTTTAGTAAGAAGCCTTTGCTATTCCTCATGTTGATACTGCCTTTACAGTGGTTAGCATAACAATATTTGCTTTGATTTTTTAATACACACACTATTTTTTTTATAAGTACATATTGATTTTAATGATACTTGAAAATTCTGATCTTAACTGAAAGCATGCAACAGAAAGCATGTAAATGGCTCGATAGTAAGAATATTAAAAAAGGCTTCTTGCTTTTTACTGTCTAAAAATGCACATAAGCATTCCACCCCCAAATTTCAGAAATAAAGGAGAGAAAGTTCCAAACCACAACTTGCATCAAATAATAAGACAGATTACACTGAGATGCTATGAGAAACTGGAATAAAAAAAAAAAAAAAAAAGCCAATGCTGTTATCACTGCCTCAAAAGACAACAGCTTGATTTTCCTACAAACACTAATTGTGTATATATTAGATTATTACATTGGAAGCAGAGGTTTTTGGAACAGTTTATCCTGGTCCCACAATTCCTTACTTAACCACTTCTTCTAAACCATTCTTTTTAGACTAACCAAGTCTGAAATGTCAAAGACTCTTTGATTTTTGAGAGCTTTTATAGAGGACTAAGAAGGTATGAAAAAAAACAAACCAAAAACCAAACAACCCTGAAAGCTTGCTTAATCCTTTCTGCAAAAAGAAGGGAAAATATTTAGGGGTTTGTTTGTTGGTTGGGGTTTTTTGGGGGGGAAGGAGGGAGTTTTGGTGTGTTTTTTTCTTTTTTTTTCCCAAGTACTGCACGAAACATGTCTAAGAGCATTCAGAGAAATGATGCCTGTCATTTCTGTAGGTTTCAGTGCCAGCTTATAGTTTTTAACAAAAAGGATATGGCAACTTTTATAGACCCTGAGTCCGAACAGGAATAAAAAGGGATTTAGTGACTCTGGGACCCATAGCAACCGATATTGAACAGCATTCTACTTCATCAGTCAGCATATATGACACCTTAACCAATTCTAGTCTAACTAATGATGAATGAAGAGAGAGACAGGTGACAATGCCCTGCTCTATCACTTTATCACAGGGGCTACAAAGCAACTGTCATACATAGACAAATCTTCTGACTAATGCTACTATTGCCTCTTTGCATTTCAGTTCCACACAAGCCAAATAATTTTTCTTCATAAAAGTTACTCAGATTGTATGTTCTGCTGAAGCACATGCTCTTGAAACAGCAAATATTTCTTATGTGAAATAATTAAAGGTACAAAGACCTAAAGTGGAAATGTCCACTGAATGAATGAAAGTTGAATGTGACAGGAAAAAAAAATCACTTCTATTTAAATTTATCATGACTGTCACTTACAATTATATTTACTTGTTCTTTTATAGGGGTGTTTACATTTTATTCAAAGGTTTTATATTGTCTTTTAAGACACTGAGTACTATTAAAATTAATGAGACTGAAGGACATTGAAAGTATGTTACCTTCATAGAATCATAGAATCATAGAATGGTAAGGTTGGAAGGGACCTCAAGGATCATCTAGTTCCAATCCCCTGCCATAGGCAGAGACACCTCCCACTAGTACAGTTCCCTCAAGGTTCCTCCAACCTGGCCATGAACCCCTCCAGGGAGGGAGCAGACACAACCTCCCTGGGCAACCTGTGCCAGTGTCTCACCACCCTCACTGTAAAAAACTTCCTCCTACCATCCAGTCTAAATCTCCCCTCTGCCAGTTTAAACCCATTGCCCCTTGTCCTGTCGTTGCAAGACCTTGTAAATAGTCCCTCCCCAGCCTTCCTGTAGGCCCCCTTCAGATACTGGAAGGCTACTATCAGGTCCCCTCGAAGCCTTCTCTTCTCCAGGCTGCAGAGCCCCAACTCTCTCAGCCTGTCCTCATAGCAGAGCTGCTCCAGCCCTCTGAGCATCCTCGTGGCCTCCTCTGGACCCGCTCCAACACTTCCTGTGCTGAGGGCTCCAGAACTGCACACAGGACTGCAGGTGGGGTCTGACAATAGCAGAGTGAAGTGGCAGAATCACCTCCCTTGCCCTGCTGGCCACGCTTCTCTTGAGGCAGGGTTAGCTTCCTTCAGGATTAGCTCTTAGGTCTGAAAAATACTAAAGAAAAAGTGCTTTATCTTCACTGAGTTGTTGTCAGTGGGCAGGTGGTGCACATAGCCTTGTGTTCTCTCTGAAATCCTGCTTTTTTCTCTACCAGTGGGACTTCTCATATTTATCTGAAGCCTATCTAGTGAGAGGCAAATCTCATCCTGGATCACTGTAGTACAAGTCATAATCAACCATGAATTCTTGAGCAGAATATTTTGCATTCATTATGGCATCATGCTAGCATACAAGAATGCTGTCCAAGATAAAAATCCCTCATGCAATGCATGTACACTAAATTAGAACCTTTCCTTGAAGTTTACAACAGATCGGAGCTGGGAAATATAAATTTAATATTGGATGAAAGCCACATTGTGCTGATGACAGAATTTTGGTCGCAGATTGTCTTCTTCAATCCAACAAAATCATCCTCTATTCCTTATTTTAATATGGCTTGAGAGAAACTGGAATGTGACCTTAGATAATAAATTGTAAGTAAGGCACCGTACACTGCATATGCAGGGACATTTATACTCTTGTTTCATACATATTTGTCTCTGCAAATGCCCTGTTCAATGTGAAGGCAAACTATCTAGACTTCTTGGAAACCTAAGCCCTATTTTTCATATTCTCTTACATTTAATCCCAGCATAATCTGAAGTCTACGCTATCAAACTATGTTCACTTAAGGTATCATAAAAGAGATGTATGGCTTATATTTTTGTTCCAGAACTAAGAAGTCCATTTTAATATAAAGCTACCTTCATTAAATATCTTTATAAACCTAAGGAAAATTGAGTTGTTGTATCCGCCAACCTTTTTTTTTTTTTCAAATCTCAGTGCTAGCTACATCACCTTAAAAAAAACCCAGCAAGAGTAGCTTTTAGGCTGGTTTTACATTTCCAATTCAACTTTCAGAAATTAAAAGCTTCTACCCTTTGATATAGTTCATTAAAAGGTCTTTAAAGGCAATTTCTAAAGAAGACTTACAGTTTGACCTATGTATGTAACCTATCCTATGTAACCTATCCTGTGTAACCTATGGAACACCTATCTACAAGAAGAGCAGAAAGGAAGATCCAGGAAACTATAGACCTATCAGTCTGACCTTGGTACCAGGGAAGGTCATGGAGCAGGTCATCTCAAATGCCATCATATGTAACACAGACAACAACCAAGGGCAAGTCAGCATGGGTTTATGAGAAGGTCCTGCCTGACCAACTTGATCTCCTTCTATGACAGGAAAAGCCAGCTACTGGGTGAGGGAAAGGCTGACGATGTTGTGTTCCTAGGGAGGTGGTTGAATCACCCACCCTGAGCGTGTTTAAGGATCATCTGGATCCTTACAGATATGGTTTAAGGTGAATCTTGTAGAGTAGGGCTATAGGGTGGACCTCGTGATCCTGAGGGTCCTTTCCTACCTGGATGTTTCTGTGATTCTGTGACCTGCACAGAGGTACTGGGAATCAGAGTCTAATTGATAAGATTAGTACTTCTCATTAGTTATCGGTGTTAAGACAATTAAAACAGGAAACAGAAATAGAGTAAGGTAGAAGATCCAGGGAATAACTTCTTAAGCTTGTCTACCAGTTTTTCTACTCTATGTTTTTCTATCTACATATTTTCTGAACAAAAGGCTATACATAACCAACTGAGAGTTAAGTCATTTGTATCCTAAGCTGTAACACATCACAGTGAAAGTGCAAATTACATGCTTAGGGTACCAGAATTGTCTGCACATAATAGGTGGACAAAATTAAATAAGAGTTTTGCCTATTGGAAGGTGAGATCTGTTACAGTCTCAAGAGCTTCCTCAGGGAGCTGGTGGGAGATCTGTAGTTTTGGTCATTTAAATCAGACCAAACATTTTAACAGAGAATCCCAAGATCACAAAATCCAGCCTCCTTTCAGGTAGTTGTAGAGAGCGTAGAAGAACCTCCTCTACTCCAGGATGAACAATTCCTGCTCCCTCAGTAGCTCCTTGTAGGACATATGCCCTAGGCCCTTTGCGAGCCTCACTGCCCTTCTCTAGACACACTCCAGCACCTCAAGGTCCTTATTATGAGGGGCCCAGAACAGAACACAATATTTGAGGTGTGCCCTCACCAGTATCAAGTATAGGGGGATAATCACCTCCCTGTTCCTGCTGGTAAGTGTTTCTAATGCAAGCCAAGACGTCATTGGCTTTCTTGGTCATCTGGGCACACTGCTGACTCATATTTAGTAGGCTATCAATCAGTAGTCCCAGGCAAGTTCCAAGTAGCATCTTTCCAAACACATGTCCCCAGGTCTGTAGTTTGCCATGTGGTTGTTGTGACCCAAGAGCAGGACCAGGCACTTGGTATTGTTGAGCCTCATACAATTAACCTTGGCCCATTGGTCTAACCTGTCTAGATCCTATTGTAAAGTGTCACTACTCTTGACACAATCACCCATCTTGGTGTCATCTGCAGGTCCCCATGCAACAAAGCACTGGGAAAATCATGCCCCTCTCCTCCTTCTGCTAAATTTACAGGTGTGATGGTTTGGGAATTCCCTGCCCTCCCATACTTTGTAAAATCACCAAGACTAGACTCAGCAGGCTGGAAGTTAACTCTGATATAGCTACAAACTTAACAGTTGCCCAAGGACTGTCTGCAAAACTCAAACGACCTTCCTCAAAAAGCAACAGATGTAATTGGAGCCCAGTGTGAAGAGGGTGACTTACTGTCGTCTTTTCTCTGCAGTGTTTAGATTCAAAAGCATGACCAGGGAAGATGTCCTACTGAGGCCAACTGTCTGGATTCATGCCAACAACTTACATATACTGCTTGTGGGAGAAAGGGCTGTTATGACCTGTTGTACAAAATGCATAGTTCTATCACAGAAGATGACTAAATATTAATAAACACTTTTTGAATTTTCCAGATTGTGACTGCAAAACAAAAAATTTACAGATCTTTTAACCCCTACCCAAATCTGCAAATTTCACCAAACAGATGCATCCCATTTAACTGAAAAGAGGTTTCACCATATCACAGTATCACAGTATCACCAAGGTTGGAAGAGACCTCAAAGATCATCAAGTCCAACCCATTACCACAGACCTCAAGACTAGACCATGGCACCAAGTGCCATGCCCAAACCCGCCTTGAACACCTCCAGGGACGCTGACTCCACCACCTCCCTGGGCAGTCCATTCCAGCAGTCAATGACTCTCTCAGTGAACAATTTTCTCCTCACCCCTAGCCTAAACTTCCCCTGGCTCAGGGGACTGTGTCCTCTTGTTCTGGTGCTGGTTGCCTGAGAGAAGAAAGTAACCTCCTCCTGACTACAACCACCCTTCAGGTAGTTGTAGACCGCAAGAAGGTCTCCCCTGAGCCTCCTCCAGGCTAAACAATCCCAGCTCCCTCAGCCTCTCTTCATAGGGCTTGTGCTCAAGGCCTCTCACCAGCCTTGTTGCCCTTCTCCGGACATGTTCAAGCACCTCAATGTCCTTCTTAAATTGAGTGGCCCAGAACTAGACACAGCTTTCCATCAGAACAGAGTTTCAAAACGTTTAAACTGATCTAATTAAACTCTACCAGGAATTATCCTAAAAAACCTGCCTTACAGCTGCAGAAAACTGCATTAATGAACACTTGGGTGCTGTAGTTCACCTCACACACTCTCATATAGCCTCAGCAAAATGAGAGGAAGTTTGTGTTTTGTCAGTTGTGTTCTGTGTTTGTCTACAGATCTCATTTCCCGATCTTGAGAAACTACACTTGAAAATTGTGGTAGTTGCTGGACTTCTTCAACTAGATATTAAAAACATTGTGGCTCCAACTACAGGTTGGCTTGGTCCGCAGCACCCCATGGCCAGTGCCATGAAAATGTGAGATGACACAATGCCAGAACACGACCCAGACTCCACTGATCAGTGCTTCGGTGAGCCAGATGTGATGTCTAGACATTATACATAGCTTGAACAATATATTTTTCCTTTACCTGCACAGATTTTAAGACCTAATGGCAGATAAAACAGAATTGTTGAGGAAAGGACCTCTGGAGGTCCTCTATATGCCTCATTTTTTTGTATTTGAATTTCGCCAGGAGCCTTTTGTTCATCCGTATTGGCCTCCTGGCCTTTCTGTTTGTTTTTTCTTTAGACTGGAACTATTAGACTCTGCCAATTTTGAGTCTGTTTTGCTGGTAGGCATAATTTTTCTGTAGGATATTGGTCATAGCACTTACAGAAGTATTTTGTTTCAGTTTGGTGAAGCAGTGTCCTGAGAGTTTGGGAAAGGGCACAGCAGAACTAACCCCAATTAGCAGGTACAAAAAATAGTCCAAACTGGCTAACACAAGAGGGATGCTGTTTTCAATCAATAGAATAGACAAGGTAATTTTTTCTTCATCCAAAAACTGTGGATTATTTTTGTTTGTGCAGATAAACAATGTGATTGGAAAGTTCAATGAATACCCAGAGGCTTTTTCCTTTCTGAGACATATAGAGACAAAGTGAACATCCTTCTAATCATATCCAGAGAAGCAAAAGCAATTAAATATAACTCCAGCATGATTCTAGGAATAAAGTTATGTTAGGCTCACAAACAGCTCCATGAGCACTGAGTGGGGTAACTCAGTAGACCCCCCAGGCAAGCCCAGGTTACATCAGAGCATGGTCCAGGTTCAGACATACTTTGGAGTAACTTGGCACAAATAAATTAATCACAAAAAAACCCCCCAAAACCTAACCAACCAACCAAACAAAATCCCCAACCAACAAAAACCAAACAAATAAACAACCCCAAACCTACACCAGATATTCATCAAGCAGGTATTTCTCAGCAGTCCTGATTTCCAGTCTGTTGGACTTGCACATGGAAAACAAGACATTCAATCAATGTTGTTACATAAGTGCAGTTCTTTGAGAGCACTCCATATACAGTATAAATTCTACAGGCACAGTGTTTTAAAGGGCTTGGAAACTGTAGAAGATGGATATGGACTCTTTCTAAATCCACACAGCTTTGAAAACAGGAATAAAGAGAAGTAACAGTAGAAGAAACATTAAGAGGTGAGAGACAAGTTTACAGGGCAAGGTAATGACTTTTATTAGAGTAACTGGTCGTGTTGGAATAAAACAATCTTTCCAGGACAAAAGTCACTTAAAGCTTGTCTGTTTCTTTTCACTTCTATTAGTTATCATGGGAAAGACATTACTTCTAACTCCAAGTCCTGTCTCTCTTCTATGCTCAGACAATCACTTAAAAGAACGTATTTCACTTCATTTAAGTGCTTTTGAATAATGAAAGCTGTGCTCCCTGCTGCCCAGAGTAAGAGTTTCTGCTTAGTCAGTGCACTGTGGATAGTTGTTTGAATAGGATTGGGATCTGCCCTTTAAAGGGCAGTGTGGAAAACGGTGGGTCAGAATGACTTTACAAAAACTCATTTTTCAGGACTAGTTTATCTGCCACGAGGCAACCAAACATTTCTCCATACCTTCACTCATCTTTTCAAGGTACTGCTCCTCATGAGAGAAGACCAAAGAAACCAACCCTGAGTATCTTCTGCCCAGTGAAACTCAAAGCACTTTGTAGAGATTAATTCACCAAATTCTGATGTTCCTAGCAGCCTCACAAGTGTTTTGCAAGTGACACTATGGTAACAGAAGTGCTGAAACTCATATTTCAAAGAACATTACACAAGAACAACGGAGTACACAAGAGTGTATTCTTAGAATTGTAGAATGGCTTTGATTGTAAATGACCTTAAAGATCAAGTCCAACCTCCATCACTGCCAAGTCCACCACTATACCACATCAGTACTACATTTACCAGGGACAGTAATACCATCATGTCCCTGAGCAGCCTTTTAAAATGCTTGACAATCTTCTCTGTGAAGAAAATATGGCTGAATTAATTCTCCTAAGCTGTGGGGAAAATCATCTCAAACTTCTCATAAGAAACGGGAAACTTTTCATGTTAGTATTTTTTATGCATTTATTTTCTTTGATTTTCTCACTGTCTGTAATGCTTCAGAAGGCTGGGTTACAGTATCAAGACTGAAAAGCCACTAACTGATGGTCTCTGCGAATGGCACATATTTCATTCGCCTCTTCACTTTTATCCAGCAATGTCTACATCTGAGCTAGTCACTATAGACTCTCCACAGAGTTAATTGTGAGGAACAGGCCTTTTTAGACTGCAAGCAAAATGAATCTATTTCAAAGATTTACTTTCAGAAGAGTTAAACTGTGCTGAGGAAGCATCTTTTACTCAGTTGTCTTTAAGGGTGGTAAAGGAACAGAGATGAACAGCTGAGATGCTTTCTATACACGGTAGATGCCTACACTGATCAGATGAAACCTATCTTCTACTGCCAGACTACATCAGCCCATCAAGGAATGATTTCTTCTTTACAGCTCAATCTCTTTTCATGTGCTCTGTCTGTGGTATTCAAATGTTTTAGGCACACTGTGCCATCCCGCTGAAAACCTCATGAATGTTATCTTTTATTTATGCCCTCAGAATTGCTGCTGATTATATTATGGTAGTGTCTCCAAGGTTTAAACAAGATCAGGGCCATCTCTTCTAGTCAATGTCCAAGCAGAATTGCTTCATCAAAGGCACAGGTCTGTTGTTTCCGAGCTCAGAACACATCCCCATTTCACACACTGGTAAGACTCAAAAATGTGTGAAAGTCCCTCCCCACATCTGCCATCCTGCTTTTCACATGGAGAGTTTGGTGAGCGGGTCAGAGAGAAGCCATAGCACAGCCCAGTTAGGTCCCCAAGATGTGTACCTGCAGATCACAATGTTGATCTGACACAAGGTGGTTGTGCACATCAGCTCCCATGTGGTTGGGAATGAGACCGTGCACAGGAGAGAAAATGAACTAAGTGATTAGATTATGTCACCTTGTTGTTTGTGAATAGGAAAAGAGGAGGCAACAAGAGACTGATCACCCTGCAAAGTCAATAGAAGTGTCTGAAGCAGAAGTAATCTCCTAACCTGTAAACTCTTAACTCAGTAACCTGAAAGCCATTTCTCTTTGAATGTATAGATGTTTTATTGTGTAGTCTTAAACACTTTGCCTGCAACTGTGTAGCATCTGCAAGACAAAGCCGTAACCTAGGAATTATGACACAGAGATTTAGCTGAGATTCAAGAGCAGTAAAATCCACAAATCTGCAGGGAAGGGGTCTAAAACACACCGAATGTATCTCATCCCTGCATTTGCTTTAAGAACTGAAAGTTGGAGCAGAAAAAAATAAGACTTCAGTAAGTGTTTTTGAAAATAATGCAAAAAGCCTATTCCTTGAACACCTATGCTGGTGTGTTAAAATATTCAGAATTCTAGCATGATCTATTGTGCATAGACATGAGTGACTCTTGATATTTGATTGGTTTATTACTTCCATCTGAGCTAACCTTCCTTACTTGGATTTTACAAATTTAAGGACTTGCCAGCATGCTTCCCTGTTAAATAAAGGGCACAGATAAGGTCTCTGAACATCTGGTCCAAATACTTAATCATCTTGTTGCATGAAGGCTGGTATTTTTATCTTGTACCCTGATTGGGTCTGCATAATTTTTTTCTACAAATTGGTATTTAAACCTCAAAACCTTTAGCTAACTACATCTGTCATTGATATTTTATTGTTTAATTTCTTTTTATAGAGCCAAATTACATCTCTCCCACATACAGCCTGCACTTTACATGTCTAATTTGTCGACATGTTCTATAATGATAATTTCATTGATTTAGAAAGTGACATTATGAGCAACATATGTTCAGTTTAGCAGTAAACCTTGTTAAAGCAATAATGTCCCATTCTTCCCTCCACCCTCCCCAAATTCAAATATAGGAGGCAGCTGAGTCATTTAACTGCTCTGATTCTTGTAAATATAGAAACCTGCTAGCTGTTTAGCTTTACGCTTTGGCCGCATGTATTTCCTACTTTGGGTTGCTAGGAAAGGACAGTGCAGAGATTAATTATGCTACAGTACTTTGTCTAAAAGCATGATATGTGTTAACTACCTTTGGAAAATACACTCAGAAGGCAAAATTTCTCCCTTAAAAAAAGAGCAGCCCAACAAAAAAACCCCCAACAAACCCAGGACATTCACACAAAAAGGATATAATTGAGGAACATCAATTCATACACAATAATGAGAAGATGTCCTATTACTTTCTCCCAATTATCCTTATTATAATCATGAAGAAACAGACCTATTTTCATATTACTTGTGAAACAGCTGAGTAATAAAAAGGAATTATTTTATAGACTCCAGAGCTACTCAAATGCTTTGCCATCTGTACTGGTGTAAGGCCTTTCCCCAAAGTGTTTAAAAACTGACTACATTTTGATCTGGTAAAAAGAGGGTTTTAGTGGTTTCAGGATTAGTCTGAAACTTTACGGTGGAATCTCAGCTCAGTTTTTGCAGAGATGTGTTACAAACACATTACAAATCACTACAAAAACCTTCTGAAGCCTATGATGCAATTTACTAAAGCAAGGCACAAATGTTTCCTGAAAAATGGAAAAAAAAGAGAAAAGTAATAAAAAAGAAGTTAAATCCTGTTTCTGTTTTCAAAAGAGAATCCCATTAAAAATAGTTAGAGAAAACAATTACTACAGTGTAGTTCTCTGAGAAGATGTCTGAGTCAGGGGACTCATCAGCAGAGATGCTGTGAGCATGCTTGACCTCTAGAGATCACTTTTATCCTGAGGTCTAGTGTCAAGAACAGATGACTAGAGCCCTATTCCTCTTTCGCCCATCCCACTCACTCTGTCACAGGCACAGAAAGAAAAGGTACAACAAAAAACACCCTGCTGATTTTCTACATGCATATTCCCTTCAAGGGATTTTGTAAGGATCAAATTTCAGATTTGCTTTATAGATGAAAATCTGTTTATATATTTATGAGAGCTTCTGCTGTGTGCCTATATTTTTCACTTTAACTGGGTTGCTATTAAGTGGAATAGACACGACTGTACTTCATTCACCATCTGGAGCATCGTCCTAAGTTTTCTTCTAAGATTTTCAAATCTCTTCATATCACATTTGAACAAACTGGTAGCACATATACAGGGAAAATATTTCTCCACATGCAATTTTTGAGGCTTTATTCATGATAATGGATTTTCAAATACATCAGATCATTGCACTTTGATGCTTTTTTCTCTATTTTCTTCTTTTTTTCTTGTTTTTCTATCTTTCTACTTTGTCCTTTCTTCTTTTTTTCCCTTTTTTTTTTAAATTAAATAGAACAATTCTAAAGAAATGGGGTTGTTTGATTTTTAATTTATATTTTTTTTCTCTCTAAAGAGTGCAAACTGTATATGTGCTATACCTGTTTCTGCCAAGAGCAATCTGCAGATTGTAGAATAAATCACACATTTCTTTTCACATTTCCTCTGGGAAAAAACCAAAAGTTTTGTCAGCCTGGAATGAATATAATAAGTATTTCTCCACAATGAAAAGAATTTACTTTCATTATGTTCATATTAGAGGAGAAAAAGTGAGTTTATTTTGTGTTAGCTAAAACAAAGGTAGTCAGTGATTTTCACACTGACCATGTCAGTCTGCTAACTTTCATGGAGATGGATGAATTGTCTTTCCCTTCATAAATCCATCTCAAATTAGTTGCCACATGTTAGCAGATCTGGATAAAGAATGTGTCCTTTTTTTTTTTTTTTTTCTTAGTAAATGTAAGGCCTTTGAGAGCAGAAGATTTTTCTCTCAGTGTCTTTAATTGCAGAAAGAAAATAAAATAACTTCTCTGAAGGAGAAACCCCTTTCTATCTACATTCCTGTATGTTTCCAATATTGGATCGCAATAAGCAGGGTTAAGTCCTTCCCTGAAGCATGTTACATTGCAGTATTAGTGACATATTTACACCCATAATGTTTGTAAATTTTCTGTGACATTTATTCTTAAACCCTACCATACCAGAAGCTGAGCTCCCATTGGCTGTAGATGGGGTGCTTAGGGATATGGTTTAGTGGTGGACTTGGCTGTGTTAGATGGACTCATGATGTTAAAGATCTTTTCTGAGCTAAATGATTCTATGATTCTATAATTTCTAAGTCATAAACTCCATAATCATTCAGTGGATCTCCTTGTTTAAAATCTTTCACAGTACACGTAAAAACTATGTAATGGGCTTCCTGTTTATTTGGTGAAGTTGTCTAAATGGGATATCTGTTCATTACCCTTTGAAGAATATGGCTGCAAGTTTCCATCACAGATCTTCAAAGCGTTAATATGATGGAGTGCTAGAGGGGGCTCTTGGGAGCCCAAGTTTAAGAAATCCTCCTCCACTTCAAGAGTAGGTGTGATTTTTTTTTTCAGTCTCTGATAGAGTCCACCCCCTCTTTGTCTCCAGATAACTCTTTGCCAGAGAAGACTTATCCTTGGGGTTCTGAGAAGTGCTTTTGAACAGCTAAGTTTTTTCTGGGTTTTTCAGGTCTTTTTTTTTTTTTTTTTTTTTTAGC